>KK351050.1:7895-136930 GCA_000671755.1 Glossina brevipalpis | reverse complement strand
GGTTTGTACATTGTAATTTTTGTCAAACTACAAGCGCACTGTGCATGATGAATATTGTTAAATAATTATTTTTTATAGCATAAGGCATGATTTTGATTTTCATTTAAGTTTATATTGTCTATTTTTGTTTAGTTTTCGTAAGCATTTTATTTATTTTTCTATGCCGCTTTATTTTCAAATATCTTAGCAAAGTCATTTTTAGTAAAGACACAAACGTAAAACATTTTTGGGGGCTAACTTCACACCAGTAATAAATCACACGTGCATTCACTAGACCTGTTATTACGAAATTAACTGAAACTACCATGTTCAAAGTTGTCTCAGTTAAGTGCTCTCGAAACATTATTTTATCATAGCAAACATTTTAAACATTACGCATCCTTTAGAAAATACATTTGACCAAAAAGCATAAATGCACATACTTTTGTTTCTGATTTGTTTAGTTTATGTAAAACAATAATAACAATAATAATAAAATTTTTTTTTATCATATCAATGAAATTTTTTTTCTTTAATTTGTATCGATTACACTCTGTTGCGGCTGACCTCATAGATGCCACAAACGAAAACAAAAAATGCCAGCGATCGGAAGAACTCATCCTGCCAAAAGAATAATCCTTTTTTCTCTTTTACATATATCCACTTGTATTTCCGACGCTAAACGCTATTATTTACATTTGCAACAACTATTCCTTACCACTTCATTATAATCGTACTCTATTCCTAGGTGGCGTGATGCGACGTTCAGTTAGCGTTGATTACAGTACAAATATTTCAACGGTCATGCAATAATTATTTCCACCTTCTCCGTGACCACATGCATAGATGACGTTTCTTGAATGGCCGACAAAAAAACGGTGTGTAAATAGGGGAGGGAAGCTCCAGAGTCCCCATTGTATCGTCACATAAAATTCCATTTCATGTACGTGTTTTTTGTAATACTTCTTAAACTAGGGTCGCACCACTAGAGTATGAATGTGCCATGGCGTAGGCATTCTTTACGAAATTATATCATCTTATTTACGAAAAAATATTTGCAAAATTGTAGTAGTCCCTCACTTTTAACAACGGTTTTATTCAATTCTTCTTCGTCGAATACCATGAATTAACTTACTTAGAGCTTCAAAACAAGCAAAAACATATTTTATCCTGATGTCTAAAAAGTTATTCATGAATTTAGTTATTACAGTTGTTAGGTTCAGTTTTGTTATTTTACATATATTTTTTACATATATTGTTTCTGCATGATGAACAGGACAAGTGCAATAAGACAAACTAGCTGAATAAACTATGCATTCCATGTAGGTTTTTCTAATGCTGAAAAATATAATTATTTTATTTACCGCAGATAAGCAGCTGGTATTCCAGCGCTATTTGAAATTGAAATCAACATAAGAAATCCACCTCAGAAGTTCCTCAGCTATTTCACAAATTGAAATCAAAGCATTTAATCACTCTAAACAATGAAAACATCAGATTCAATTTTATAAAACATGAAAATTTAAGTTTTTTTTGCTTTGTTAGATAAAGCCCGAACATTAATTTGCGTTAATCAGTTACTACGCGTTTTTTAGACAAGTTAAAGTCAAGATCTACTTTATAAGTACGTATGTATATACCTTTCTTGGACGCATGAAACGAGTCCATCTCATCAACATATTGGATGTCATACATCAACGTAGTATCTGGTAATATGGCTTTATCGAAGTTTATGGTGTGTACAGCATACTTGAAAGCTAATTCCGTAGAACTATTCATTTGATCTTTTGAGAAAATAGCTCCTAAAATTATACCATCAATAATCTTAATGTCGATTAAACTTTTCCCGATTGTTTTGATTTAAAATTAATGTTTAACAGCAACACATACCGATTCTTATAACTGGAGGCAAAGATTCGACGTTCAGTATGTAAATTACCAACAAAAAACAACATTCCGTTCGCATTTATAACTATTACTATAATAAGTACTTTTGAAAAACAAATTTAAACTGTTTCAAATTATCAATGTACGACATACATAACTTTTTTTCACCCAAATATTTGCAAAAAAAAGCGTAGAAATACAGAGACAAAGGCCTCTTTGTTAACAGAGCATTAATAAGGTATCACTTTTTATTAAAAAAAAGCAAAGCAAAAAAAAAGAAAAATCTCCAATGCATTATGATAAATCGATAACATAGTTCGTTACCTATGAATAAATAAAAACAAGTAAGAAAATTATATTCCGCTGTGCGGAATCTTTTTTACCCACCATCTTAAAAGAAGATAAAAACTACAATTTGTTAGCTGGGCGTGGCAAAATATTTATATTTTTGCAGAATATCGTGAAAATTTTTATTGTATAATTTATGTGTAGTGAGCAAAACAATTCGAAAGCAGAGATGTTTTCAGCTTATTTTACACTATAGACGTGGTCTGTGAGTGATTTCGCCTATTTTCAATACCAACGTAAGTGAAAGAGCTTTTAATGTTGTTGTTAAATTTCGTCGTTTTTGCGACCTGGAAAATGGTTATCACAGACATTATACTGATGGACAGCCAAACAGACGGACATGCTGCATCGCTTCTAAATTTGGTGCTGATCAATAATATGTGTACTTTTTCTGAAGCTCCTTCCGCGTGTTGCAAACAAAATGACATAATGAGTATACCTCCATCCTGGGTATAACACTAGTCATAGAGACACATGTACATGTGTACAGCGTAAATAAAAATCAATCGTTATGAATGGTGCAGCTTTATGTTTTCATATATTAAGATATTCAAAATTTTATGTTCAAATGAATTCAGAAATATTGGCAAGAGTTATATTCATGATGATGTATAGTCCGTTTCTCTGTTCTTCCATTGTTGTATGCGATTATTCCTGCAGTTGTTTCTCTAATTTCTAATAGGCCTATTTTGATATCCTTGATGATTACTGTTATTATTATAATTCCTATTATTATTGTTGTAACTGTTATTATAATTATCATAATTTCTTTTAGAATTAGTTATATCCACCACCGAAGGTGAAGGGTATATTTCATTTTGCTATTTAGTTTATAACTACCAAAAGGAAACTTCGGAGATCCCACAAAGTATGTATATTCTTGATCAGTATCAAATTTAAAATCGATTTAAGCATGTCCATCTGCCGCCTGTGTAATGTCTGTGATAAATATTCTCCTAGCCGCAAAAATGAAGATTTTGGCTTCAAATTTAGCAGAAACATTGGAAGTTCTTTCACTACCACGCCCACCTATTACAATTTAGTTCTTCCCCTTAAAATAAAGGCGGTGGGTATAGAAGATTCGGCACAGCCGAATAGAACTTTTTTACTTGTTGTTGTTATCTCTTTGATTGTCTCTGTTACGATTATTGTTCGTTGTTCGAAGTTTTTTAAATCGAACTTTTTTTCGGCCTTTGAACCACTGTTACAATTTCTCGTCAATGTTGTATAGAAATATAACGCGGAATGAATATTAAACTTCTTTTTTCAGAAATGTTCTTTGTTTTTAATTGTTTTCCCTCCTCTTTTCCTCTGGAGTGATGTACATGTCGTTCCTTCTTCTTTCAATGTCTGTTTTCTCTTTAGGTATTGGTCAATAGAAATGGGTTTGGGTCCTTTATCCATTGAACACTGCTGGGCTATTGATTGGCAGGATCTCAGAGTGAAAATTTTTTGTAGCAGGTTGGCATGACTGCCATGTAATGTTATACGTAGAATGTTTCTCAAAGCGTGTAGAGTTGATGTCTTAATCTTGGAGTAGTGTAGCCTAGCAGTTCCGTTTTAGAACGCCAAATTAAGAAACTTTTTTATTATGCCAAATATATCGGCTAGAAGCGACACTAACTATCATACAGCGAAAGAAACACTGCATAAGATTTTGGATCAAGAATAATTTTTTATTTCAGAGTTTTTCCGTTTTATACTTTTTCTATCTCAACTTATTTACTGCTTTATTCTATAATTGTGTACATTAATGGTTAGATCTGCAATTTATAATTGGGCCGTTTACTGGAATTTAATATTAATTTGTTAACATGTGTTTATCATAAATTGTAGCTTAACACTAGATTTACCAGCTATTTAAGTCATTTTGACTGGTGCAGGTATAAATGGTAATAACAAAAAATATATTCGTTACTAATACATATAATATTCAATAATGTATTCTCTACTACTCTACCTACAAAAGTCATAACATTTCGGAAATCAAATGTTATATGTAATGGGAACTTTTGAATTGAAATTGCACGACTAGTCATTTTGACTGGTCTGGTAAATCTAGCGTTAAGCATTCTGGTAAGTGTGCTGTTTTGTTTTTCCCTTCTTTTGTTTATTACTTTTTTTTATGGTAAAGTACTGTATAGCAAGCATATACGTATACGATTACTGTATAGCAAGCATTTACTACACTCTGCAAGCGTTACGCGAAAGTGTCAACATGCAGAATTCGTCAGAACAGGCAGAAAGGCCACAAAATATGAAGCTTCATCCATCATGTGACCTGCATTTTATCGCCCGTCACCAATCTCTTCAAAAACGGCTCCATTGTCGTTTCAACGGCACTTCCCAGATGGAAATTCGGCCCGTTACATTTTTCACTATTAATTTTTGTGGTAATCAAATATCGGACATATTTTTGTTTCTAATTCAAATGGTCTAAAATTCTCTTTTGGTCAATATTATAATAATATAAAAATTAATAAGCATTTTAATTGAAAAAATTGTGTTGTTTTAATCCTTATAATCTAGTTAAATTTTATGACACTATCACAAAGACCCTTAGTTATTTATATTAGTTGTTCGATTATTTGAATGTTGCCATTTGAAATAATACTTTTACAAAGTAATTCGAAAAATAACTTTTAAAATAAAAATAAATCAAGCTTATTTTTTGTTTTTCTTTTTTTGTGAAATAGTATATAAGACAAATTAATATTTCAAATCACACAATACAAAAAAGATTTAAAATAATACGATACAAATTTGATTTTTAAATTTGAACTAAAACGATTTTTAGATATGAAATTAATCGTTTTTATTACATCTGCCGTATTTCTTTTTGTTTTGCTTATGAATTCATATATTAATAGATATGGTTGAGAACAATCGAATGAAAAAGCAATGTAAACTAATCTAATCAATCAGCGCATATCAAAAATTGCTCAACTTTTCACGAACTTTTTATGAAAATTCGCAAATAAATTTTTATATTATACTATTTTAACTTCTTTTTAAATTATATTACATCGATTTTTGATGGTTCCATAAAATTGAAATAGTTTATGAAGTTTAGCAACACATTTTTTTCAATCAAAACACCTCTTTATTTTCAAATTAATTTTCTTATTGGTACTTTTCATATATTAGTGGTTTGTATTTATTTTGTTTTCTGAGGATTCATCATGTAACATTTTTATTGTTAGTTTCCAGGCGATGTATTATAATTTAGAAACTTATAATAGAGCATCATGTAAGCAATTTTCACTTCGTGCGCTTTCTTTGTACGTCAAATTTGGTGATGTTAAAGTTTTTTTCAATCTGAACAAATTTGCATCATTATTGAATATAAACAAAAAAATATTACCACCACAATCTCTTAAACGTTGTATTTGTAATAAAGACCAACTGTAAAATATATTTATATATAAAAAATTACAAAGTTATTTAAGAAATTAGAGATTTCTAAATTAAGATTTCGTAAAATGCTTTCTTATTTAATTTTGCATGTTAATTATTTTTTGCCATATGCAGTTTGTTTATATAAAACAAGCAAACGAATTTTCTGGACTCTATTGGAAAGTTAACGATACTGTTACATTATGCTAATGAAATTCAGTATCAACAATCACCTTGCAAAAGCTTAGTATCAATTTTTAAAACTGGGGGTTAGTCATGTAACTTTTTTTAGCATCTTTTTCCAAGAAATGAGAGCTATCGAGGCATCATGTAAGCAAGTTTAGCTGGAGATAGTCTTCTTACGCGCTTTCCTGTTACGTCAGATCCAGGGACTGTTAAGTACGTATCTTTTAGAATAAATTTGCATTAGTATTGAGTATAAACTAATAAATATTACTACCACAACGTCTTGCAAAGTTGCATTTGTAGAAAAAACAGCTGTGAAAAGAAAACACACGCAAACCTTTGCAATTAAAATTTGTGCATTTTGTAATGCATAATATATTTATATATAAGAAATAAAACATATTTACGTACGAAAAAAGGAAATTTATTTAAGAAAATAGAAATTTGCAAATTAAAATTTTGTTATATTTTTCCCTCATTTCATTTTGCATGCTTCTTATCTTTTTAGCATATGTGTTTTGTTTATGCAAAAGACACAAACATCAATTTATCTCTCAATTTTACGACTCTGTCATTATATTAGAAAATTTCCTCTACTCCATTGGAAATTTAGAGATTCTGTTACATGATCCCAATTAAATCTCCTTTCACTAAGTCTCTGAAAGAAACTCAAATTACATATTGACACCCTAATACTAGTAACATGATAACCTCCTACATTTACTTATTTTTTCCAATTGAATGGTATGGCAAGCCAAGCGAACGTGGCTTTCAAGTACTAAACACAATAAAGTCGTGCTTATATTTCTACAAATCTAAACATATGGAAAGCAATGTACGCGAACATAATGAATACCCGAATCGAATGTAATATAAGCGAACATAATAAATACGCGATTACATTGTGTTCATTAGCGTTGCTATTCACATGTTTAAATTTAAGGAAATGTAAGCGTGGCTTTAGTGTCTAACCCTTTATTGTGTTAAGCAATTGCGGTATTAATTTATCTCGCAGAGCTACGAATGAAAGCGCGCTACAATTGTGTTATAGCCACATTACCAGGACTGGGGAATAAATTAAACAAGCAGAAAAATTCAAAGAAGAATAAACTCGGTTTATTTCAAATTTAAAAGCTATTTATATTATGTTATATTCCATATTGTATTGTTTTAAGTCTTCTTTACGTTATATTATATAGAATTTAATTTATTCCGCAGCCCTCAGAATATAAGCGCGGCCTCATCGTTACATTACTTTGAATTTATTCAACTTTAATTCCCAAGCGTGACAACAAAACGCGGTATCATTGTGCTTGCAACCTTCGGGCTCTCGCCTACATTCCTTATGTCTTTTCTCATTTGTGTGTTGTTAATATGAAGTGAATTCGTAAATTTCTTACATCCATCTTTGTGTCAATTTTATCATTTTCAATGTAATACAAACAAATATATGTGATAGACAATATTGACAATTGGTTTGCTAATGTAGACATAAGTTAAGATTTTATGCCACTCGAATTTATGATATGGTTACCCTACGTTTTAAGGCAGGCAAATGGCGTTAAAAATTTATGTGGTATATACAGATACATATAGAACAGATACATGTTCCTGTTTAAAAAAGCAAAGATTTTTGGAAGTCATGTAAATTATAAATTATAGCACTAAAATAATCAAGATAATGTAAATTCACAAGGCAATCAAAACACTGTAATTTTAAATGTGTATGCTGTAATAAAAGGAAGTTGACAATCGGTTAATATTACCGCCATTCGACATACACATATCTTTTGCTTGTGCTATAATTTTCCAAAACCAAGAAAAAAATTAATCAGCACTATGTTAATATCAACAAATACGGCCTCAATGCCTCCGGCTACAACTACAACGGCGTTGGCATCATCCGCAGCAACATCACCGTCTTCTCCATTAATTACAATGATGACTACAACTATTAACTCATCCACAACAGCCACATCGGTGGTGCCGGTAATGTCTTCTTCCATATCCACGCCATTAGTGTCTGTGGGGTCGCCAACAGTTCAAAGCCTGAATACAACTCAAGCTGTTAATACTAAATGTGATACCACATTTGGAAATGAGACCTCGCCTTGTAATAGTGGTAAGTTATGTAGGTAGTACAAAAGCAGAAAATAAAAACATGCAGTTAGTTTCTCAATAATACATGCGAACCATATATTTGAATTTTATCTTCTAATGATATTAGCGGCGTCATAGAGGCGTATAAAAATATGTAATCTTCGCTGTAATGAAGAAACTCATAAGTAAATATTTCTCAAAATAAAACCATCGTAATTAAAATTGTATGGACTGTATAACTACGTCTCTTTAAATATCAACTACGTAGATGTAAAATATTATAAGCAAAATCCAAAAAGAATAACGTGATTGTACTACTTCAAAAAGTGAAAGTTGCATAGAAAATCCAATTTCAATTAAGCAACATTATATAATTTTGAAGTGTTTTGCGTGTATTTTTAAAAAAATGTCGACATATACTGATCATACCTGAATATAGATTACGGTACATTTCCCACCTTCTAACTGTCATAAATAGAAATTTCATTTATGCTTTAGTGAGCGTGGTATTCAAAGCATTGATTGATTGGTTGTGGGCAATTTGATATGTGAAAAACATCATTTCAATACATGACTTAATTATTTTTATAGTTTTCAGCCTTTCTGATATTGTTCTTCCACACGCTCACCAAATGTCATAGCCTTTGTTGTTTTTTTATTTTTTTACAATAAAGACGTTATACACAAAATTCGGCCAAAGCCGACTATAAATTTTTTGTTTGATTTTATCTTTTTTGTTTCATACAGAAAAGCAAAATATATGAGTAAGGGATATAGTAGAATTAGATCACTACGTTTTTTTGCAGAGTCGTATACAGAAAAGCACAAAAATATGGAAAAATTTGGGTAGCGTTAGGTATGAGATAATTAGAATATTCGATAGATTTTAACTTTAACATTTGAAGTACCGACGTTATATATATACCTATTTCTACAAGAGTGAATCGATCTGATTCAATTTTTTATAGGATTGCCTCAGCCGCAAAAGTGAAAATACGGACTATGTGCGATCCTGACATCATTAAAAAGGCAAAAATAAAAAATACGTATGATCTGACCACGCACATGTCCACAGTAGATAAAAAACTTATCCTTAATTTTATCTATAAATTACGATGTCCGAAAGACTATAACACAATGATTCTGAATCTGCCAGTATAGTAAAAGATTTGGCTATTTTAATTCTTTCTGGATGCTAGATACGTCCGCATAAACTCCATATATGGGTAATATGTAGTTTAAAGAAAATGTTTATTATTATTCGATCATGACTATGTTTTAACAATGTACGTTATATCAATTAAACGTGTATAACAAACGTATTATATTTACAACAAGCCAGTCGTTATCTTTCGTCACGTCATTGCCAAATTACAGTTTTATTGATTATCTAAAAATTGAGGGAGCTTGACAGGGAAGTTTGGATATATCAACTCTGTGGCTCGAATCTTGCCCCATCCGACTACAATTTGTTTCGCTTTCTGCTTAGTGATTGAGAGTTGACTTTAAAAAAGGCCTGAGAAAATTAATTGTCTTGCTAAAGATTTGCAATTCTTCCTTTATTTTCACCGCGGCGTACTTAATATTGGGCTTCGTCGTCATATAAAAGCATACTTTCCTCAAGAACGCTTATATGAGGTGGCTTCCAAAACGCCACGTGGCTGAAATTTGGCACAGTTAATTTTGATGCCAACTTCGTTTTGCAGTTTAATTTTCATCGTAATTTATTCATTATTAGGTATTTTTGTCATATAAAAGATAAGTTATATGGGAGCGCGTTAAAAAAATTGGCTCATTTGACAACAATTCTCCACGTCAATGAAGTAGGACGAAATACTATTACTCAGCGACGTTTAATCTGACGTATTAAAATTGCCGAGTGTACCAATCTGCCAATATCATTTTCTTCATATATTATGTTTCGTGGTGATCATATAATTCAGTCATGAAACAGCACGATCCTTTTACACACCTTAAAAACACAAGCCCTCTGATGTTTCATTTATTTCATTATTTTGTTTATTTTTATGTTACACAAGCTCTATAATTCCATATTCTTTAAAAAAAATGAAATGATTGGTACCAGAAAATTTGGTCTAAACGCAATACAATTTATTGGTCAGTTTACCAGTAAATTGTATACGTGGTCCGGTAGCCAAATCAGTGTATGTGTTGTATTCTTTTGATAAGTGTCGAGAGTATTTGTAATGCCTATTCTTGCCTGGCTCCATCACGCCAAAACTATTTCCGCCTGTCATAGTCCAATTCGGCCAGAAAACTCTGCAAACTAAAAAAACAAATAAGAAAGTTATATTCCGTTTGACCGAATCTTCGAATCCCACCTTCAAACTACAATAAAAAAAGGAATTTTGAATCTCTGCAATACTGGGGATGAGCATAACTGATTTTTTTCATCTTTATAAAATACATGTGGAAATTTTATTGTTAATGTTATTGAATAATGAGCAAAAACAGAAAAAGCATTATTTATTATGCACAGTAAGCGTGTCCTTTCATCGGTTTGGCCCATTTTCAATACTAACCTGCGTGCAAGAACTTCTAATATTTCCGTCGAATTTGAACTGGTTATCTTCATCGTTTCGGTAAAAACAGTAATAATTGGTAATAAGAACGCCTTATCGCAATTGCATCCTTTTAACTTGTTAGTTGAATTTCTAAGAAATGCGAAGCTTTTTCGGTTAATTGGTTGATCTGGATCAACGCATTATCTTTCTCGTTTTGGACTCGATGCAATACATGTACTGTTCATTTTCTTGCCTTTTAGAGCTTTCATGGCGCGATTTGGACAAGAAGTTCTATTCGCACTGCGTAATAAGCTATTATTCTATTTTAATTTCTTTTATAAAATCGGAATTTTTCAGAAATTACATTTATTTTAGGCGTAGAGTAATCTCAAAAATGTCGACTCATATTCCAAACATCTCTTTGCCTAGTTTATCTAGAACGGTTAAAAATTGCAATATTTTATATAACAATTAATTAAGACAATCCCAATTTTTATATCTTTAAATTGTCAATTTTCAAAATATGTTCTAATTTTTCCGGCATAAATTTTCATCCGGCATAAAAAATTGTATTGCTCCCTATTAAATCTTGTTTTTATTAAATAACATAAAGCGAAATTTATTTTTCCATTTTGGCAAATTTTTTATGCCTTTCAGTTAAAACATATTTTACATTTAATTAAATTTTATCGTTTATTTTGCTAATTTTTATCCTCAACGCCAAATTTGATATGTCGGTTGAATTTTTATTTATTCGATTAACATGCGTTCTTAGTTCACTATCCATTCAGAAATTAAAGTCAATTCCGTTCTAAATACATCTTTGAGTATGTATGGGAACTTCACAATAAATGTTTACTTATCAGCTATCCGCGTCTTTTTTTGATTGATTAAAAAAACCGATGTATAATAGGGCAAATTCTCAGTACCAGAACGTTAATTCTAATATAATTATTGTAGATTTTCAGAACCTACTGGTTTTTGTATTTACTTGCAAGTATTATTATTATTGTTGCAACAATTAAGGGTAACTCTAGCCATTTTCTATTTCAATTAAAAAATTCGACTTTCTTTATCAAACCTCTGCTTTAGTATAATTGTTACCTATTGCAGAAAGCAATAACAGTCAACATACACCATTGGATGAGCATCCAAATATCAAGAAATCCAATAACAATTCCAATCATGAACGAGATTCTTCGTCTAATATTTCATCAGGATCTTTGCTCAGAAAGGGTTCAGCGAGCATTACCAGTTGCTCGGTTCATTATAATGAATCTTCTCCTAATAACAGCAGCAGCGATCACTCAAATAGCAGCAGTACACCTCAATCGATTCTTGATAACAATGGAAATGATGACGAAAAAAAAAGTATTAATAAAGAAGAAGATCGTGGTAAGTGGTTTCACAATAATTTATTTTGCTTTATTATTTTTCTTATCATTTGTTTTTAATTTTATCAGTTATAAATGGTATCCAGTACATATATATAAAATTCCAAAACAGTACCCATTATTCTTATTTAGTCTATAAGTAAGTTTTTGCAGATCCGAGTTCGTCTAAAGTTTTCTAGACGGTTTTTTAATGTGCCAGCGAGTGTTTTGTATGTTCTGCTAATAACCAGTTTATTGGAACAAAAGGGTTTTGATAGCGTTCTCATATTACATTACATCTAGCTGAGTGGACCAAATATAGAGGGGACTTCAATTCTGTCTAGCCTTCGTTATAGCTACTAGCGTTTCGGATTAATGTAGCCTGTCCATTTTTCATCACTTTCAACGATTTGCAACACTTTCTTATAAAAAACAAGGCAAGCAACATCTCCCACAAATGACTTTCTTACATAATTCGAAATAATCAAAGCTTAAAAAAGCTTTCTTGCGAACGGTTCGACAGCTCATATATATTGTGGCGTAAAGCATAAGTATAGTACTTTGAGATGGAGAAGTCACAGTATTATGCAGTACACTAAAGTGCTAGTTTCACACTCTCTTTAAAATCTACGAAAGCTCGATTATAGATTTAATATTGCAGTGAACTATATGAGTGGTGAAATAGCATACAATACGATTTTATTTATACAACGCTAAATAATTCAGTCTTAAATACATGAAAATGTTTATTTAATGTAGACATTCTCAAACTTCGGTATTGTAGTAATATTTATTTATTGATTTTTTTATTAGAAGAATAGTAAAGACACTTCGGGTAACGGAAAAATAAATATGAAAAGAGATTTCTCCTAGTAGTTATAGCTTTTATTTTTAGGAAGAAAGAAAGTAATGAATCGTTATTATTCAAATCGACTATTCTCAATTTTGCAATACTGGTGAATAACGTAATTTTAAACCAAAATCGACAATCCCCTGCTAAATAGGGATACTTCACTACGTAAAGGAATGCGTAACCTTACAGAGGGTCAACTTAGTAAGTTTGAGAAGCTTATATGGAGTCCTTTCCTATCGGATGCTTACTTATCTGAAAAACTGCTAAATTCAATTTTTGTGGTCGATCTTTAAAACTACTATCTTGTTATTTTCATCAATTTTAATTTACAGAAAAATCCAACGGCTCCACTTCTAGTTCGAGCTCTATTTCAAGCTCAAGTTCCAATACAAGTTTTTCATCGTCCTCGTCTTCAGCAACTCCTGGTATAAAAGGTATTGCTTCTGCTGAAGAAGAAAAAGGAGTCGTCATTAAAAAAGAAGAGAACAACATGTCACCGGTCGGTTTTGGTTCTATAGGAAATGTTAATAATAATGCGTCCCTTTTGGAAAATTCTGGAACATCACTTTCCTGTAAGTGGTCTCAACACTGCCTGTTAATAACAAAAACTTAGTTTTGCGAATTAAAAAATCTACACCTACACATCTATCATGTATATTCTCAATTAAAGTAACAATATATATAATATCTCGGTCAATAATTCCCGGGACTAAGTAAGAAAAACATTTTTGCGAAGTTTTGTTATTCATCAATGTAGTCCCATTCAAATGCGGTTTATAGTTATATTCTGAGCAACATCGCAGACATCACAAGGAATTTTTTATTTGCGATTCGCGTGACTTAATTTTATAACAAAACTGGAGTGTTTTATTGTGACTATTCCTTTGGAATACCAATATTTATATAAAGTCAAAAATTACAACAAGAATTACATTGTTTCCTTTATGACTAGTGATTAGTTTCAACGCCAAAATATACCTCACGAATACACTTCTCTAATATTTTCGTGCCTTCTTTATATTAAGTGCTTGCGTTAATTTTCATCAGCAACTTCTTCAGATGTCAATGATAAAGTAATGGGAAATATTGTAATGATTAAATTCGATGATTTCGGCTTTCTTTCGCCCAAAATAACTGTTTTTAATTTAGTATTAATGAGATATTCAGTGTATACAGACGCTAATCATGGAAGGCTCAAAATTACATTGGTGGGATGCTAAAAAAGAATGAAGTTATTACTGAAGACGTTTACCGACGTTAGAAAAATTTAACAATGTGTTGTTACGAAAAAGACCACTAAGAGCGGTTAACAAACGGATAATCATCCTCTTGCATGGCCAACGCTCAGTCAAATGTTACATGAGTTGTAAATGATACATGGCTGTGCAGCTCAAATGGAAAGTTCTACCGCAGTCAGCGTACTCACCATACATAGCGCATTTTAATTACTGCAGAATAGGCTCGTTGCCAGAAAGATGAGGAAAAGTTGTATAAAATGATGCAAAATATTTTGATTTTTGTACACATCTTTGTACCAATTTTTCTCAATAAATGGCTTTTTTAAGTGAAAGATTTATCAAAATTAACGCGAGCACCTACTAGATTTGTAGGAACGACTATATGTTTCAATTCTCCCAATATATATATATATATATATATATATATATATATATATATATATATATATATATATATATGTATATAATTTGATTCAAATGTTTTGTGCTAAAACATCACTTTGGGACTTTCAAACAGATAACAACCGTTAGCGGTCAGATATAGAGAATACGATGGGTGGGGTAGCAACTCGAACGTGAATAATTACTCACATTGTAAGCCGTTGACTTGCTACAAAACGTTTTGGTTCCACAGTGAGTAGAAGCGGTACGCAGTTGAAAAACACGTTTCTCATGCAAAATAATTAATAGAATATCTTGCGATATATTTAGCATGCCAGCTATATCTTGCAATTTCACTTTTCGGTCATCGGAATAGTTTTCAGGATTTTTTTCAAAGTTTTCTAGTATAATAATTTTTTTCCGGCATCAAATCTGATTAACATCATTCTTACGAACTTCTTTGGAATCAAAACTAACCGCCCACACATTGTTGTGTTGGACGGAAAAGATTTGCTATAACAATCTTCAGGCGAAGGCTGAGTTTGGATGGTATTTTCTGCCGTCAAACATCAATAGTTAATCAACGCACGAAATTCAGATCCCACTGCGCGAAAAGTACCAAAACTGGCGACGCTCAAACAGCTAAGTCACAAACAAATGAACAAAATAAAAAGAAATTTTCGCAGGCATCGTTGTGAGTTTGCACTTTGTGAAAATAATAGCGGTTTTATTTTTAATAGAGAAATCTACATGTCAGTGCCGAGAATTATTGACCTATGTTTCCATATTCGATAGTAGACAAGAAGGAATCGTAATGGGGTCTAAACTGCATACCTAATTTTTCTGCCTAAAACGTATATAAATCTTTTCTTAAAGTAGACATTTATCTACGTATAAAACGTGACATTATGGAAAAACGTTTTCGAAATGAATGTTGATGGAATAGAAACGCGAAGTTTATAAAAAGGGAATAGAGCAAAGGATAAGGAAAAAAGGAGGACGGATGGGACAGGGTAGATAGATCATTAGTTAATATTTAAATTGTTTCGAACGAATTCTCCAAATTTTTTTTTTAACTAGAGATTTATTCCGAGTTAATTTAATCATATCCTATCTTTCCCGTACATCATTAATTGTTTAATTAATCAATTTGATTAAAAAGATGATCACAAAATTTCGTTTATGCCTGATAAACAGATTTCAAACTGTTTGATGAATTTTTCTTCAAGCATTGAAACAATAACTAAGTGAGAGATCCATAACTTTAAAAAAAAATTTGTTATCATTTGTAAAATCGTTATTAAGCTATATAAATTAGAAAAGGCGTTCGTTGCTCTTAAAAATTATTCATTACATTCTATTACAAATTCCTGTCTACTTGTACGAAGCCAAATATATCCTATTTTTAGTTTTTTATTTGATTTTATTTAATATTTTACTTCACTTCTCTACAAAAGCAATATAAGTATAGTAGGCAATATCTTAACTAGTGATGTTAGCTTTAAACTTAGAATGTAGTATTATAAAATATCAGCTGAATGCGTCGAACTGATCGTAGAGGTACATAAAAATTTCAAGTGGTCTTTATCGCAAATGTTCAAAAATGAATTTAGAAGATGTTCGATTTCCTCAATTTTAGGAATAGCGTTTTGTACCCTAAATAATAAGCAGGAACGGTGTCAATATAATATTAATTTCGTGTTTTCATACAAATCTGGTGATAGTAGTCGATAATGTCAATTACCTAATCGATGTATATCGGTATAGAGATTCATTAATTGAAAAATGTCTGCCTTTAAATTATGCAAGCAACATTTTTTGTAAATGATTTAAAATTCATCGGAGCAAAGACAATGATTACATGTTTGCCAGGCCGTTCTGTATATAGAAATTGACAAAGTGATGACAAAAGCACTCGGACTGTTTTTCTATTAATTTTTATTATCAGAAATACAATATAAAACTAGCAATTCTCTTGAACTATCCAAAATAAAGATACTGAATTGATTAAAGCCGATCCTAGATTACATACACTCTCTTTGAAGCTTAAT
Organism: Glossina brevipalpis; assembly: GCA_000671755.1. NCBI lineage: Eukaryota > Metazoa > Arthropoda > Insecta > Diptera > Glossinidae > Glossina > Glossina brevipalpis. The sequence goes on along the minus strand of KK351050.1, from coordinate 120,613 downwards.
AGACGAGAAATTATATCTTGTATAATTCAAGGAGAACATCAGACTTATTACTTCCTTTTAGTAATAATGTATTTATTTTGTACATTCAGCAAAACATTTGCTACACGACATTTAAAATACGCAATTCTTTAAGCATACCTATTTATGTATTTTTATTAGCTTTGAATTTTGATTTAATTTGGAATGTGCTCATTTTAGCTCAAATAAATGAGTCAACTGCTGCAAATAACATTTCCGATAAAATGATAAATTTGTCGAACACGGGTTGTGGTGACGATAACGATTGCTCTGCTAATAATACAAGCGCAGGTGGACATGAACTTTTATCAATTTCAAACGCGAATTCACATTCATTAGTTACCAAAGCTAATGATTATTGTTCCGAATCAATTATAATAAACAACGCACCAACAACATCAATGTCACATAATTCTATTCACAACTTTAATTCAAATGCGAATACTGGTGGTGGCAGTGCCACCATGATCGGTGGCAGTTGCCTTGATTACATGCAGCAGCAAAATCACATATTCGTTTTCTCGACGCAATTGGCTAACAAAGGTGCTGAAGCAGTTCTTACCGGACTGTGTCCTACTATAATTGCATATCATTGTACTCAGCCAGCTACGAAGAGTTTTCTCGAGGATTTCTTTCTTAAGAATTCCATGAAAATGACCAAACTTCAGCGACAAAATACTTTGAATATATGTAACATGTCAATTGGGGGTATAGGTGTCGGGCCTCAATCGTGGTTAAATACTTTAACAAAGATGCCGCACAAATCTGGTATGTATTGTCTCGTTTTTCCTTTATTTTTGTGTTTAATAATAATGTATGTTTAGAAATGAATGCTCTCACTAGTGATGAAAATGACGTACTATGTTGGGATCAAAATAGAGTTGGTGGAATAGACACGCCTAGTGACAACAATTCTATAAAAATTTTGGAAAACGTCGATGCTGGTAATAAATTAGGGTCATCAGAAGTTGATAACAACGTTATACCATCTTTGCAAGGTGTAAAAGTTCCAGATGAAAACTTAACACCGCAACAGAGGCAGCATCGAGAAGAGCAACTAGCCAAATTGAAAAAAATGAATCAGTTTTTATTTCCCGAAAACGGTAGCAATGAGTTTCGTGCCGATATGACGGGGAGCCAATTAGGTAAAGTTTCGGTAGATGCCGTGACAGGAAATTTGTCTGCAAACTCAATGTTAGCTATATCGGGTCCCGCTGGCCCTTTAGGTAACAAAATAAATTCTACGGTTCGTAATGTGCAATCAAATATGGTAACTCATGGGAAAGCCACTAATTGTAATTCGGATTCTATAACCGGCTTGGGTCAGGATGTGCTATTATCGACTGATATGATTAACACAAGTGACGGTGCTGTTATACCAGGTTGCAGTGGTTCAAGCAAGGGTCAAAAAAGTATGCACATGAACAGTCATTCTAATATGGATAGTATTCTAAATTCAATGACTTCGAATATTAATATGATAACCAATATATCAGGCAACTCTATACAAGCTAATCCAACAGTCAGCATGACAACTGGCAATATGATAAAAAAAAATCCGGTGCCGGTTATTACTGGTAGCTCCACATCTAATATTGTTAATAATACTATGATTTGTTCAGCAAGTGGTAATGATATTAACGATCCGAACGGAGGAAATATGTCCAACAATAGCGATCTAATATCAAGTTTCGGGCAAACTTTTCCAACAGTTAACGAAACTAATAAACATATGGTTAGCGCTCATTCGGAAATGGCTCAACCAGGCTCTATCACGCAAATTGAATGGAGTAAGCTACAACAACCCTTTTACGAAGAACGATTAAAGGGTAACGTGCCTGATTTAACCTGTAATGTGTTATCAACTTCATCAACGCGTACTAATCCAGCCAGCATGACCTTGAATTCGCGACCGAATACAACGGCTTCATGCGTATCTACTAATGCACAAAACAATCGTCCTGGCCCTCCACCTCCCTATCATTGCACCCAGCGTCCTGCCTCAGTACCTATTACAACCCAATCACCATCGAGCCCTCATAATCCCACTTCAAATTTATCTTTGCCCTCTCCACGAATATCCGGTGGTGTTATGGGCATTCCAACAAATTCGCCCAATATGGACGTATCTGCGTCATCCGTTGCTACCACCTCTGCTACTGCTACATGTACAACAACTGGCGCGACATCAAATAGTGCCAATAGTAGCCTACAGCCAAAAATTAATTACTCACAAGAGGGGTCTCCTTCTGCAGTAAATCAAAGCGCTGTCGCTGGACATACTACTCGCAGTCGTAATACCACAAGCTCACTAAACAGTAACCCTAGCACGCCGTTGTCGCTGTCACATGTATCTCCGAAGGATTTAGATACATCCAATATAAATACTTCGTCCGCAGGTATGTATATCCACTGACGAAACAACACTTTTGAGTTTAAATTGTGTAGTTCTCAATTATAACCGACATGTCTCCTCATATATTTTTGCGTTCAACCTGCAGGTCGCAATTTTCAAAATAATCTAACAAAATTTGCTGTTGCTTTAGTCTTGCGTTATTGAAAATAGATTGGTTCGAACTATTTTTACGACCACTTCCAATATGAAATTCTGCATTTAAAATGCCCTTATATGAACATAATTGTGAGTTATAATATTTTTATTAAAATAAAATTGTGGCGTAATAAAAATCCCAGATAAACGTAAAACGATTTGGTTGCAGGTTTTCACAACTGTAACGTTCACTTGTATGCTGATGATGCAAAAATCTACGTCTCGCGTCTGCGTGGGCTTGTGCAGCATTTTGTTCAGCGAATTAATGAAAATAGATCTTATCACTTTCTGGTCCGATTTTAACAACTTAAACTTATGTTCAAGCAAACCTAAAGTCATTGTTATTTCATCTGTGGGCTATCATTCTCATGCCTCACCAAGTGTTAAAATGGTAGATGAAGAAGCTGAATTTGTTAGTGCGGTCTCCAACCTCGATTTCAAACCCAATTCTCGCTGGAGCTTTAATGAACATGTTACAATGCAACAACGCATATTCATAACATTATGAGGAAACAATAGCTTAGAGTTCAATTGAGTGCAGTGTTCCAGTTTCCGCCAAATTAAACCTGAGTAAATGCCTTGTAGTATATGAATGACAAATTGAATTACATTTCTAAAAATAAATTCCAGTTCGTTGTAAATAAGTATACCAAATATGTTTTTAATAAACGAAAGTATGACAGAATTTCGTGTTTTTCGATAAAGATTTTGGGTTCTGATTTTTCAACGCGCCTTAATGTTATCCGCACTCAAGTAACAAGCTATTTATATGAGAAAATTCAGTGTGTGAGATTCCAACGGACAATGAATTTAAAGTTATCGAACTTATTACCGCTCAATATCAAAGCAATTGTTAGACCTAGTAGATTTAAAGCAGTTAGCGAAACCTTTTATATCTAATAATTTTATAAATGACATCTGTATCTATGCTTTGCTTCTGCACTGTATAATACTGTTAATTTATCCATATGTTTTTCCATTGTTGTTCACAATTGTGCCGAAAGAGACTCTATAGTCTTACTAGCACATCAATATTAATTATGATAATGATTGGATTGTCATTAATAATTATTATTATTAATTAAAAAGCAAAGTTGCCCACCATCTGTGAGCGAGTAGAGGTATTCGGTGTGACAGAACAAAAGTAAAATACTAAAAAACTCGATGAAATATTATATGCTTATTATATACTTTTATATCATTAACCTTATGTATTATTACTCCTGATATAATAATATCTTGAACTGAAAGTGCAATGAAGGCTCAAAACATAAAGGAACGACTAGTTCTCCAAAGCAACTCAATGTGTGAAGTTATAATAGATGCATTTGCTTAAATTCTAGATCACTGATTCAACCATAAACTCAAATATTAACTGCCAAAAAGTGATAAAATTTTAGTAAACAAATGTAGCCGAAGATTAAATACCTTACGCTACTGCGTTTACTACCACCTAAAGTTAGTAATTTATTAAAATTAGGAATCTTAGCTATATAAAAACGATCTTTTTGGCAAAATATCATTTGGAAGCCAATACAAAATTTTAGCCAATATTTTCCAAATTTATTATTTTATACTTAATATTTTATTATCAAGAGCATCATCAGTATTTCCGTTATTAAAAATGAGCTTATTGACATATAAATGGGTGGATAAAAGATATTTTATATGGGAAAATGGTTCCATCGAATACCTATTTTCCGCTTTCATATAGCCTGCTAAAATAGTATTTCTCAAAGACTTGTCGTGAAGTATGACGATTTTTTCAATACATCGATTATCCCGAAAATTAAAGAAAATTGCAACCTGTGGCTTGAGCGTAAAAATAAACAAAAAGATGGAACACGAATAGACAAGCCTAAATCGAATCAAAAAGTCTGAAATTCTGAATTGATCTATATAATAAATTTTGGGTCTATCTTAAGTCATGCTGGACGTGGCACATAAATCAATGTAAATTTAATATATAGAGAACTTAAATAAGCTTATATGAATAAATTCTCAAAAGCCGCGTAACAAAGGAATTAATTTTAGCTTATATTAACAATTATTTCTGTAATGGTTATAATCTTGTACTACAACTTATGGTTATGTTAAACGAATATCGTCTGTGTAATCAATAAATTACAACTTGTCTTCTCTGGGCTGCGAGGTGATAGCAAAGATAATAATATTTTTTTGTTTATAAATTCGAATAAATAAAATTAATCACTCTTGTATTCCGTCAAAACATTTTTTCTTGATTCTTCATTGCTCATATTGGAGTCTAGATTTAAGTAAACAAAGTCGTCGTTCTGAGGGTTTATCAAAATGCATGCAAATTATAAATATTTATCTAATGTACACATATATCTTTTACTTGATAAATCCTATTATTTTTGAGTAGATCAGAAGTCGACACGGCCCAGTCCTCAAAGGTCAAGGAGTCCTCTATTGATGGCAAGCAATACCGGTGGGCTTGTTGAAATATCGAATATGGAACCCCGATTTCCAAGTCCAGGGCTAAATTTTACAAGTGGTATTAGTGGAGGGTCTTCAAACACATTTAAAAATCAATCAGCAGTTTTGGATGTAAGTTTGTTTAACTAGCCTTTAAAAGTTTTTTTTCCTTAAATTATAAACCTTTTTGGATATATTTGTTTAGCGACAAAATATGGCAAGCCAGATGTCTTCACATTTTAGCCGTCGTCCTGATAATATGCCATTAAATCCAAACAGTAACAGACCAGGTCAAAGCAAGATGACCAATTCCTTTGACCCAATTACATCGTTGGCACAAATGTCACAGCAACTAGGTGTAGGTGTCAGCATGGGAAACACACCCGGCAACATTGGAGCGTTGAGCGCTGGCAGCGCCGTAAATGACATGAGTCCGTCCACTAATATGAATATGGACGGTCTGATGAGTTCGTTAGATCCCTCAATATCAGAACATTGCAACTCGGCCGGCGGAAATATGGGTATCGTTGGTAATTCCCCTATACCTTTTGGTCCAACCAATTGTCACATGATGAGTCCAATGGGGCAACGATTAATGAGTCCGAAAATGTGTGGTAATGGTAACGTTGCAACCTTTAATTCTATCAACGCCGGTATGAGGGAGAATTCAGGTGCATTTTCGGGTATGCCTACGCATCGTATGGTAAACCATCGAATCGCTACAAATTTTGCAAACTATAGTGTCCCACCTAATATCCAAGTTAAGGCTAGTACCCCAAACACAATACAGTATATGCCAGTCCGACCGCAAACCAATAACAATAGTAATATGCGGGCACCCCCTAGTTTAGATTTCTTACGTTATACCACCCCACAACTCATAGGCACTGCTGGTGGCCTGCCAGGAGTTGGTGTCTTAGATAATCCAACTCATTTAACTCAAATGAATGCAACAAATGACATAAACAAAATGGCTACGTCGAATGGTTTGGGAGCAAATTTACAACAAATGAATTTTTTTGGCAATTGTAGCCAAATAAATTCTGCAGGTATTGTTGAGCAAGACGAATTACAAGGCAATGGTGGTCTAATTGCTCCTCACGACATGAATCTAACTCAACATGGAAATGTTTTGAGGGGCATGCGACCGATGCGTCAACCTAATATGGCCCCAGGTGGTGGATTAGCTGGACCGCGCATGCAACTTCCGGGAATGTCCAATATAACTTCCGCAGGTCCTAACACATTGAGTCCATTTTCTGCCAACGATCCAGAGTCGATGGATATCAGCGAATCGTCACCAGCCATGTTCAATAACGCAGCGTCTGGTACGGGGCAGCTTCAAATGTACCAGCAAAAGTCAAATAAAACAATAGGTTTAAATGCTGTGAACTCAGGCGTCAACAATAATACGCTGTCAAACAGCAGTCTTCTTGCTAATGATCAGGCACAATCGGGATCTCTGCAAGCGACAGTTTTAATAGGTTCAGGACCCAACAACAATATACTTCCGAATTCATTAAATGTTAACGGAAACGTTATGTCTGGTGGATGTTCGAGCGGAAGCATAAATTATAAGTCGTTCGTAGGACCAACTTCGAATGATCTAAAGTATGCCCAACAATACCACACTTTTCAACAACAGTTATATGCTACGTCTACGCGAAATCAGCAACCTGGAAATGCAACAAACATCATGAATCCGAACAACAATTCAAATGCTAGTTTCTTTGTTAATAAATAATTAAATATGCATCTATTTCTCAACAATGGGCTATTTGTTACAATCCCAAAGCTTTCACGTAATAGATGACATCAAGAACACTGTGTATAAGATTGAAAATGTACTTTTAAATCGCGCTTGATCCTAATTAAGACGAAAAAGCATTAATGTAACCATTTATATGTTAATAAGAATTTCTTTAACTCGTATGTCTTTATGCAAAACCCCAAATGCCTCTAATATATATAATATTTCTATGTAATATCATGTACAAGTTGTTTTGTTAACATATTTCAGAAGCCAAACGAGCTAACTTTCTAATAAAAATTGGAGTTGCACTTTTCTTTTTAAGTCTGTAACTGTAAGTAAAAATAGTTTACCTGGAACATTTATAGACGTAAACGTAAAAATTCAGAGTTAAAGAAATATTTTTTATCCTAACTCTACCCGTGCATTTTTTCAAAAAGTATCGGTTGCCCCATAATTAATAATATTATTGTTAAGAGTAATTAAAAATGACCCAGACGCATAGAAATTTGATTGTTTTGGCTTTAAGTTATATGTGAGTTGTATCTTACTCAGTCTGCTTCTTTTCTACTTTTTAATGGTTAATGGCGATATGATTGGAAAATAAAAGGAAATCGAAGAAACCGATAAAATGTGCAAAATAGTGCTGATTTTGTATATTTATTACTATTAGACAAACGTTTGTGTCTTTATTTTATAGCACGAATGGCAGCCTGGCACGGCAAGTGAAAGGGTAAAATGGCTTGGTCCAAACTCCTGCCTATAATGACATACGCGGAAAAACAGTTCAAAATGAGTAAGTCCTGTGACGATGCTTTAAAATGTGTAACGGACTATCGCTCCATTCACTTGGTCCGATGATAATATATAATCGTTCCAATCAAAGATCACTAATCTTTAAAACATTGATTTTAAATTATGACCCTACTATAATGATAAAGGATCAAATGATCATTCATCTATTCCAAAGTTAACTTATAGATATATTTATATAGAAATGTTAATCCGCAATAATAGTTTGGTGGACTACAACTAACTGTATTGATTTGAAACGTCTAATATACAATTATATGTGTTAATTGATTCGATAGCAATAAATATCAAATGGATAATAAAAGAAAGCCGCGCTTAATTTAACATAACACGATATGAAGTAAACACGCGTTATCAATAGCGACACTTGTTGTCATAAAATATGAAATTAGTTTTTCATTAGAAAGGTTCACAAAATAGCCATATCTGATCCAAACTTTTCACATTAATTTTATATACTAAAATATTAATTTCGATCGATCTTTGGTGTATAAAAATTTTTCAAATAGGGTGTTATATTAGGTGATTGTAAAAATTTGGCCAAATTGCCACCTGTAGGTTGAACGCCAAAATGAGTAAACAGACATCAGACGGAACAGGCCGGCAGGCATAAATCGATTCAGATAATGATTTTAAATAGATTGGTATAGTAAAATATAGGTCTACCTAAAGTCCATCTGGGCGTTTTATACATCCTAAAAAAAATATATTGCAAGAAGCGTAGGGTATGAAAATAAGGTTATAATCATAGTAACTGAGACTTCGTTGCGTTGTCAACCCCGGATTTACAGCGTGTAAATCAGTTTCTGAAGTCTAATCCCAGAACCGTTAGAAAATGACTTCTGATGATTTCGTCATGTGAGTCCTTCTACTAATTAATGTATATCCACTACTGACCCAAATTTTAACGCCATTCTATCAGTTAATATTGTTCGTCTTACTGACAAAGACATCAGAAGGTGTAATAACAAATTATGATCATAGTGGCTATGGTTATTGAATATTAATTTTAGATATTCCTTTCCAAAATTGTTGATTAAGATTGATCAGCAAAGTTTCGCTGACTATTTTTTCGTATCAAATGATTGATAAAAATTCAATGAATTCAATGATACCGAGGTTTGTTTAATTCCTTCTTTTCTTCACCGCTCTTTTTTTGCATTTCCTTGTTTATACCCTCCACCGACGGTGAGCGTTATAGTTCATCTTGTCATTTTGTTTGTAACGCTCAGAAGGAAGCTTCTGAGACCCCCACAAAGTGTATATATTCTTGATAAGCATCAAATTTAAAATCGATTTAAGTATGTCCGTCTGTCTGTGGTAAACATTCTCCTGGCCGCAAAAATAAAGATATCGGTGTCAAATTTGGCAAAAATATTGGAAGTTCTTTTACATACGTTGCTTCTGAAAATGGGTCGAATTGCACTTTTTTTCTGGTTGTTTTCCATTTTATTCCACGGTAGATTGCACTTTCTTTCCTATTCCCCTATGTATATTTTTTTTATATACATACACTTATTCATTCCATTAACGCTTGCTTACTTCTTTTGAAGAAACACATACTTTAAATCCTATTAATTCTAAAACCAGTTGTAGCCGTTATTTTGCCGTTGCACATATTTACGCTTTGGTAGTGTACAATAACAATCATATAGTTTTGCTGGTGGTTAGGCACACATGCACGCATGGATGTCCCTATTATTTCTACGATTAAGCTTAATTTCATATATACATAACTCTCTGTAAAGCATATAAGCTTTGCATATGTGGCGAGGCAACCAAAAAATAGACAAGGAGATAATTGCAAAAATAATCGTTTATTCAACAGTAGCCAAGTACTTGGGTATTTAATTTACCTTTTCTCTTGTGAAGGACGAGGCCAGTCGCATATATGCAAGCGTTCAATACTTCCTTCCCAGCTTAGGAATTATTTAACTCTCCCTACCCAGAGAGTGATTGTTTCAGCCGTTGAATCACCTGTTATCGCCTATAGCTACCCAGCGTACAGTTATTGATTCAGCTTACGCGACAAATAAAAGAATCTTCACAAACAATAGCGATAAATTTGTAGCAGAACGGAGACGAAACTATTAACTATTAAGGCTGCCCAGTAGTACCCGTTGACTTGGTCTCTTCGTCAATTCGTACCACCTTATTGTAAATACGCTAGTCTGTAAGACTGTATTATTCCCAGGAAAAATGAAGGAGATTCAACAATTATGGAGGTTATTTTAAATATATTATTACAAAATTTCCTTTTGTATTCTATTCGTGAAAACCGTAGATTTTATTTACAATCTCAATGGTTTTTTACAATGATTTAAAGGAACTTATTTCTCTAATGCTTGTTTGACTCGAATATCAGCATTCTATTCTCAACGTGCAACTATCAGTATACAGCTTTCAGCATGTAACTGACTATTATGACTTTATATCACGACTCTATGTTTTGACTGCTTATTGCGATTGACTTCTTACGACTAATTCCTCTTAATCGAAATCGCTTATAAATTTTACGAGTATCACAAACGCTGCGTCGCATTCTGCTGTACCTGCTAATATTTTGCTGTTGATTTTCCCGGCGTAGTCTCGTTAAACCTTATGAACACCACAAACGCTCTGTCCCATTCTGTTAAACCTGCTAATTCCACGCTGCTGCATCTCCCGACAGAGTTTCATTAATTCTATTACCTGTTCGATTTCGCGGGAATTGTTGTCAATCTTTGCTTCCATCGACAACTGCAAATACGCCTTTTTATTATCACTGCAAGTTTCCTGCAGGCGTACTTTACTAGTATGTGATTTTCGCACCAATACATAAACTTTCCGGGACCAAACAAACGGAGGTAAGTCCTGAGTTAAACCCCAGCTCTGAATCAATTATTTTTAAATTTACTTTTCGAGCAAAAAATATACCGAAGTTCTTTAATTAATAAAAATGTTATGATTAAAAGTAAAAGTAATCACTGTGTAAGCAAACAGCAAAAATGATTGAAATAGCTTTTATGTTAATTTCTTTTTTATGATACGGAAAGAAGGAGGAAACCCAGAAATGGTTTAATCTAATTAAAAAACATAGATGAAGTTATAAAGCTGAAATCTTGTTCAACCGTTTACTAAAAATACCCTCACAAGAAAGAGTGATCCTGAAAATAAAAGTAGTTGCCAAGTTTGTTTGCTTATGTGTAAAGATTTATGTAAGAGACAAACTCCACTACAACCCATTGTTGAACGATTTACAATAGTGGCATGGTTATTATTCAAAATTCTAAACGTACGATTTCGGCAGATTTTTTTATGCGTGCTTAAATCCGTCAGGATCAAGACTTTCGCTAGTCTTCTCGCTTGTCGAAAAGAGGACGTGGGTTCGATTGCGAGCTTTTCCCGCTACGAAGGGTTTTATCTTTATACTGATCTAGGAGTTTCATTTATAATTGTTTATCAACAAAAACAATATTTTACTTTTTAAGAGGCGATATGCCAGAATTTTTTGAATAGTCAACGGGGAACGAAATAAATCGAAAATGACGAATTAAGGAGACAATATTTAATTTATATAAAGATACAGCTAAAATAATTTCCGTAAATTTAAAAAAAAACGTTCGTTTAAAAAGGTAATATTAAGCACCATATAAGTTACTGATAGTAATTACTTAACTAATTAATTACCTATATAATTACTATCATTGACTTATATGGTGCCTAACATTATCTTTTTAAACTAATATGTTTTCAAAAACTTACGGAAATTACCTTCCCACCTCGTTTGTTCACCAGTGGTTCGCCATCAGTGTTTCTTTATTCAGGCTATACGCTGCGCTCTGGCCAAGTTTGTGTGGAATTTTGCTCTACACAACCAAAAGCCACCAAGAAGACAAAGTAGAAAGCGAATTGTCAGTGTTGAGGAAAAGCCGAATATGACAGCTTAAACGGTTACGGCTTTTGAGATATCATCTTGACAGATCTTGAGAGAGAAAAGTTTTAAAGTTAAAAATACTTAAAAGAAAATTGCATTAGTTGCTTTTCCATGGACCAACCGAGGTTGCAATGGGGATGAAAAATGAATTTATGGCTGGGTCTGTAGCTAATCTGAAAATGAATGATTATAAGCCCCTAAAGGAGCTGTGCAAGCGTCGCTAGTTATGGAATCACACAGTTTAGCATTACTTAGTTCAGCTGCTTCGTTTGACAACACAATTCTATATTTGCGGTCCATACGCAACGATCCAATAACAATACCATTACAACGGTAGAAAAATTTCCATTCAATTAGTTCATAATTGGCCTATGACGCACATGTATAAAATAGGACTTTTTGCAATGTACTATTTTTAAAAAATTTTAATTTGTTTTAAGTATTTTAATTTTTTTTTAAGGAATCAATTTACCCAGATCATTTCACTTTCGGTCCTATGTTGGTCGCTAATGTGTCTGTAATAATTATCATCTTACTTGAAGAAAAGGTAACATAATTTAATTATATTTATTCAGATTTGAGTAGTATATGAAATGGATGAATAGAAAAGAGGAAATACTAGAGTGAATTGGAGATTTCTAAATGCCTGGCTAATGCCTAATGCTTATATGCACTTATAATTTCTCACATCATTTGTTTTCAAATATTGCGCTTCTACTTTTGCTGTGGGTTTTCAATAAGGTAGCTCAACTGGTACGATGTGCCTACAAATTTTCTCGAACGAACAACATGGTCTCAGCGGTCTTAATAGCATCATACATTGAAAATTTTCATACATATGAAAGCTATTTTATATTTCGTATATTTAAGTGTTGGTATATGTTTGCATAAATGGGATTGATGTGAGCTGATCTTAAAACGCGTGTAGAAAGAAGTTCTCGTACATCTCTCCTATTTCAGCCATTTCCTTTTTTTAAACCTTTTTCTTTTAATCCTTTTTGTTATTTTCTACTTATCCCCTGCTAACGACTAAAATAATAACCTTTAAGCATGCGCAGACAGTAGCCTTGCTACTTGCTTCATAAAGAGATTAACCGCTAATCTAGTAATTTTCACTCCTTTTTTATGCTTGATAATGAAAAAACACAAAGCAAATAGTCATATCATGTGCGTTTTGTTTATACAAAACAAACAAACGTCAATTTATCTCTCAAGTTTTACGACTCCCTCTTTATATTGGAAAATGTCTCTACTCTATTTAAAACTTAAAGATAGTATTATGTGATTCTAATTAAATTTACTATTGCAAACACTTTCTTTCAGTGAGTCTCTGCAAGAGACGCAAGTTACATGATGACCCTCGAGAGTAGAGACAGCTCCAGCAAATAACACCTTAATAACAATGTGTACTACTACACGGCAGATATCATGCATAACATGTGCCACTATAAAGTGTGACATAATGCCGTAGGCGTTTTGCTAAGGCAGTGAAGGTGAAGTTAGGAAAGTCAAAAGTAGACAAATTGATCATTCGTGTGGATTTCTTTTAAAACAATGTGTAAATTTATTTAGTTCTGTTAAAATTATTTTATTATGCCACGGTTAACTTAATGTGGTAACAGTTGTATCACAAAAAAAATTTTTTATTTGTTTGCATAGATAGTTTAAGTATTTGTTTTGTTTGGAAACCACTTTCTCGCTTTTTCCTACAGCTTTAACATGTCTTCTTAGGCGATTTTTCATGCGGTCCCTCTCCGCCATATAATATAAATTTTTTCCGATATGTTATGAAAAATTATATATTATAACTATTTCAGAAGTCTCTGAATATTTTTTTTCAGTCCCCATTTACTGCAAAAAAAACGGACTTACCTGCACATATGTGTATATTAAATATATAAGTGTAAAAATAATAAAAAAGTAAATAATCTGTCAAAATTTGGAAGAACGGCTTCAGGCTTTGTTAAACATTGATCAGCGAAAGGAATTGAGGATCTGTATTATATATACTCAAAAGTGACATGAGCTCTCTTACAATAGTCTACGTTTATCTAGTACATTGGTTTCAAAAGTTATGTTAACAAAACTGCCTTTGTTTTAAAGATATTTTTTAATATTTGCTTTCCGTAAGCTTTGTTGGGAGCTCAAGCTCATTTAATAATAATGTTCATGCTTCATTTCCTCAATGCTCATATTCGATTCGCCACCTTTGTTAATTAAAACAGACATTTAAATCGGCGTGATCAAATTTAGTGGCATGCTTTCAGATTATACGTATACAGTAAAGCGAGTTTAATGCCACTTTCTTATCTTATTATTTACTATCATATTTTTTTAATTTCTATATGTTCGGAATATTTTATTTTAAGTCCTAATGTTTAAGATTTTCTTTACCAATGTCTCAGCTAATATTATGTCTGTAACTTTTTCTTTCTTTATAAATAAATAAACAAATTGCAGTGAAAAACACTAATATATTTTTCATAGAAAATGTGAAGCAAGGAAATATGGTTCAAAAGTTTTATTTTTTTTGTTGCTTGCCTGGAGCACGTTGTATTACGCTTTTATTTGTTTGAGATAATTATGTGCTTATGTGGATTTCAAGTAAAGAGAGCCGGTTATAAGCACGCTTTCATCAATAATAATGACATTTTCCTTTGACTTTTCATTAGCTTTTATCTTTCAAAATTTTGATTACACATAGTAAAACACATGCGCATCCCTTTAAAATGTGTTAAAAGCTTCTGTTAAAATGTAGCTTTTAACATCCTAGCAATACTCCTTCTCTGTCATCATAATGGAATTGATGCTACGTTCATATGTGGTTAGTTGTGAATTTGGCCCTTCTTGTATACTCTATGAAAGTGCATATTGTGAAATTGTCTCACACATACGTACACTAGCAATTAGTCAATACAAATCGACGAACTGTTTTCATTTAAAAAACGCGAAACTGTGAAATACTTTTTTTTCTACGTAAATAAATATATTAAAAATTTGTTTGTTTATCGTTTTTTTCCAAAAAACTCGGTTACTATTTATTGTTGATACACGTTGACATGTCTTTTCATAACCATTATCATATATTGTGTTTTTATTGTTAATACGTGCTTATATTCTAACCGTTACGCTTTTTAGGAAAAAGAAATTTATTTTCTCTATTTGGTACATAAAGTTAATTTAAAACTAAATTGAATTGAACAAAGAGCGTCACGAAATGCGCATTTTGATGTGTGTAAGCATGATATATGAAGCAATTTTTATGTGAGCGCATGTGTGTTTGATCTTAATATTCCGTGTGTAATAACAGAGTCCATTATTATGTTATGTATTTTTAATATGTCAAGGAATCCAATTAATTTACTCAAAATAACGTTGGGAAATCGAAAAATATTTACTATATATTCTTTGTCTAGTGACATATAGCGAAGCATTGTGGCGCTCGTTGACCTTCAAATTGTCAATAGCATCAAAAAAACAGACAGAAATTTACGTGCAAGCGAATATCGCTGTGCTCCGATCAATACAAGTTTTGATAAAAATAATTGAGAAGGTGAAGTCTATATCAAAAATAAAGAAAAAAACGAATAAAAATTATTGGCAATTCCATATAATCTTCACGATTTTATCACATTTAGGAATAACTCTTAATCTCTGTTTCCCATAGTAATAGAGAAGCATTCGTATTTACTGTACATTAACTTCGGAAAAAAGTAATACACGATGTTACACACAGGGAACTTTAAAGAAATCCATAAAAAAAATTATTAAAAATAAAGAAACGCTATTTTATTCGAAACAATCTGTAATAATTAGCACCGGGAAAATCCTAGCATTGCAACAATTTACGGAAAGATAAATGTAGAAAATGAAATTGAATCCTTATTGTGCAAAAGCTAAATGTAGGCATTTATAAAAAAACTCACCGGAATGACAAAGAAAAACGTTAAGTCATAACATACGTAAATTCCGTAAAAGAAACCAAAGTTAGTGACAGTGAGAGAAAGGGAGGGGATACTATATGTGCATATTTCGTATTTTCCCATTTTCTATTGTACAGTATACAATAAAACTTCAAACATAATGAATAAATATTCTAATTATAACATCGTTAAGCCGAGAAAAGAAAGAATCGCATTTATACTCCAGCCATTAGTTTGCGTGAGACGTGCTTGAAGACTGACCGTTCTTATTAATTTTGACTTTTCACTTCATCCAAGCTTTTTCGCTTTATGGCTGAGAATAGGCATTTGGTCAACGACTAGAATAATCATAATACAATTGTAATAAAGTAAATAGTGCTTTGTTGGTTTCTAAAGGTTGCTTCCGATTTTTGAACGGGAATCAGATATCTGTGTAAGTTATTCTTCGTTTCTTGGTCAAGAAAGCTTGTTATTACTCTTTATTTAAATGATAACTTGTTTTGCGGACTGGGGTCAAGTAATACTTTGGACCGGAATTTCAGAGGAAGGACGTGCGGATAAACCTGCGTGTCAGTATTTATTCGACTTCATTTAAAATTTTAAGAGAATTCCTTGTCGATATGGAATAAGGATTGCATATGCGTAAAATGTTTTTTAAAGGAATAGAAAAAATGAATATTTCAAATCAAGTATGTAAGATGAGGGTTTCAATATATACAGCTTTGCAGTATCTTTAAAGAGAAGAGAAGCTCATATGAACGCTCAAGCAAATTAATGGGATAAATGTCAATGTCGCTAAGATCGACAATCACTCCTTCTGGTAGATCTTCAGTGGATGCCTTACTCCTGTCATCATTTGATTTGCAGGCAGTTTTGTGGCAGTTTTGATTTAGACCGTAAGATATATATACTTTTGATCAGAATGCGATTTTGAGTCATTTTAACCATATCCATTTTTCCCCTCGGTTGTCGTCTCTTGTTCCAATGTTTGCAGAGAGAAAAATTGAGATAGAAAGATGAAACTTGGCAAATGGCTTATAAAAGCGAACCAAGTTTAAGAGTAGTAAACGCTGTACGAAGCTTCGAACCAACATTTACGAAGAATATGTGGAACTTTCGTAACCTGTCTATAAAATCCTTCTCAATGGGCAGAAAACTGTAGCAGAACGTATAAGAAATGTTAACTGGAAAACCTGTATAAAAATTTCCTAAACTAAAGAAAACTATAAAAATTAAAAAACTGTCATGTTTTCAAAATTTTACCTTATTTTTCTATAAAAAAATTCTGCAGGAGTTCCAGATTCTCTATCTTACTGACCGATATTCTTTTGGAATTGATTGGCTGTGTTTTTTTTCAATTGAATAGCAGCTGAAGCGAGATAAAAAGAATTTTAAAATTAGGAAAAAATTGCTCAGAAACGTATTAGAATTTTTGGATAAATTAGTATTGAATGCATATACTCCAAAATATTGAAATCTTCATTTTCTGTAGAATATAAAAAATACAACCAAGGGCAGAAAAATATAACTTATGCCTTTCGTAACATTTCCACAGTTAATGAAGGCTTCTATAAAAGAATTTAAATTGTTTTCATTAATTTATCCATCCATACGGGTGTGAATGAATTCGAATTATCAATGGTGATTTACGGACGAATGAGTAGCGATTCGCCTCAGAAATGCAATTACGTATCGTACGTATCGTAATATTATTAAAAAACATTGGTTTATTGGATTCGTAGTAAATATCAGAGGAAGATCTCGGGTAGTAGTTGGATCCAAAAAGGTGAAATACATGCTGACACAAAGGTAAAACACATGCTGCCAGTTGACGACTATACATGAAAAACATGAAAGTGAATGAAAAAAGTTCAACAAGCACCCTTAGAATCATTAAAAAAACCAGAAAATTACTTAGTTGATTGTAGGAACCACTGTAGAATTTTCACATATTTTTTTTAAGTTCGGTGATATTTAAGATTCGCCCAAACGTTTCCCTACTGATTTTACTACCAATTTTTGGGTGAAGAAATTAAAAAAATTCTAATGGATGCACTATGATTTATCTGCTCAAATTACAATTCTGATTTAAAATTTGCCATATTCTGAATTAGTTGTTTCTGTGTGATTCAATTGATTAATTCTTATTTGAAATTTGAAACGTTGTAATTAGTAAGATATTCTGAATGGTGTAATGATTGTTTTAGCTAATTATATATATAGCAAGGCGTCCTAAAAATAATTTAAATACGTTTAATTTAGCTCCGCCAAAAATTGTGAGATTTGCGGGAACCGTTTCCATTAATAATTTGGATTACGAAGTCTGAAGTCTCCTTCAAATATGGTAAATTCTGTGACAAGCAATATAATAATAAAATATATATGTGCAACCAGAAATATTTTTTTTTAATAAATAAATAATGTGGATCACATGCATTAGAAATCATGTGGAAAGAAATGCGGCAACGATATTATAAACAACGTCAATGAAATTAATAAACATATTAACATTGCAGTAGAGATCAAGTTCGTATCAAACCGTTAGAGGAGATGTACAACATGCAAATAAATTTGTATTCGTTAGTGAAATATGACGGTAAGTTTTAATAAAGTCATATCGATTTTCATTCATTTTCAATATGCAAATATAAATCTGGCCTTTGAAAAGTACGTATCGAAACCAATATAATGGTTATTATAGTAACAATTCCTGGCTCTTAAATATTCCGTATGACAAATATTTTTACATAGAAAGTAAGTAAATGCACCTGCACCTACCTGGGCTCTAATTTATCTATAGTAATTAACCTTAAAAGTGTGTGTGTGTGGAACCGTTTCGATTTGCGAAGAATATTGTTAAAGTTGATTTTTTAATATAGTCATGACAGATGCCTTTAGATATCAGCACAAATTCACCAGCAACATTCATGCCATTCGTTAATGTTTAATTATAACTATAATATAAAAGGAATATGTCCTACAAGCAAAATCAATGGATTAATTTAGGAATACTGGTTTTAAAGAAAGACTCAACCAACGAATTGCTACACGCCTTCTATTCCCTTATAACACGTTCATGCTCAATTCACCATAGTTTATCAAGAAGAAAATAATGTTTCTTGATATTAGATATTTAAGTTGCTTTCAGATCGCTGTAATAATAAGCGATAAATTTTTTGTAATTCTAAGAATTTGTATTACCGAAATGTAATATTATTAATCTTAAGACAAAAAACCGATATCGCAATTTATAGAATATATTTTACAAACCATAAAATGTTAAATCGCCCGTCTATCGATTCAATTATATGGAGGTGGGTGGGTACGTTAATAATAAACATGAAGATGATTCTCTATAACAATTTTATATGCATACTTTGGCTCATATTACACATATCTATATCTACGCAATAAAAATGTATAAACACGCAGTGAAAAATAAGTTTCAGCGCAGTTGCGGTTAAGTCGGATCATCGTCACCTTCAATCACTAATCTACAGTATAGCTTAGCAGATAAAAAACGACTATCAACCCGGGTTTCTAGTGCAGAATTGGCGTGCGACGATAACTGCAAAGAATGCTGGATAGGAAAAAACATAACACTTACAACCGGGCATACATCTTCCACCATACTCTACCCGTGCATTCTGCCTGTAAATGATCGCAAAGGAATCAGGCGGGGGAGTATTTTCTGGAAAAAGCTCTAAGTAACCCATAATGGCTTTATGGAGCATTGAGACAGAATACATGGTGAGGTTTCATATTTAGAAATAATATTCAATGAATTGCAACTATTTTGTAATGATGCAATCGCTATAAGATGTGGTGATATGAAAGTCTTACAATTATTGAAAAATGTTCTCTATCAGAGCCATAGTAAGCTTATTTATATCAAGAGTAAGGGCATTATACAAAGATAGAGAATAAAATCCGTTTGAATTACTCGTACATAAAGCACAACCTAGCTGATGTACTGGCAAAATATTCAGCGAAATCTTATCATATGAAATTTCTACACATACCAAATTTAAAATAAAAGAACACATAATTAAAAAATGTACATGTTTGTTAACTTTACATATCAATTCATTGGTCTCCTGTACTATTGTACAGTTTGTCACATTCTTCCTTTTGATTTTCTAACATACATACTTTCCTTGTAAGCCATGTTTTTTATTATATACCGAAAATTATATTAGACGTTCTGATCGGTTTTGTTACATTTATGCATTATATTTCAAAATTGGTAGATCCGCTGTTGCTAAGAGTTATGTTGTTGTATTTGTTTTGTTTACATGTTTGGCGAAAGCTGCATAGTTTTATATACATATAATTTTAAAGAATTTTATGGTGTTTTAAGCATGTTTCGCTAGATGTATTTTTGGCTCGATTTTTTAAAATTTTTTCTTATCTCAAAGTGAATTCTTCTTCTTTATTTTCAATTCTTAAATGAGGTTATTTATTATGTTATTAAATCTCCTATTTCTAAATTTATATATATAAATATATTGTTATTTAGGCTGATAATATAATCCTTGAAATGTAACTTATTTAAATTTGATAGATTTTCCAGGAGTTCGCTGCAATAGCCCGGATTTTCGCTACATTTCAAACGTGTTTAATTAAGTCTATTATTATTTCCTTTAATCATATTTTTAACGTTGCTGTCTATTTTAAATTAAAATTTTTTTATTCTTTTTAAGTCGTTGGTGGAGGTACTTTTCCATATTTTTTGGTCTTTGTCTGATTTGTTCTATTTAGACGTACTTTTGATTATTATCAAAGCCTTTTCACAATTCGTTCCTAATCTTCTTCCTTACATATTGTTTACGAACTCAAACTAAGTTTCTCATAATTTGATCATCTTCTCATTGAATTCTGCATTTAAAAGCTGTAGATTTACGTTGTCCTTTTTATTTTTCTTCTCATTGAGACCTGTTTTGCTAAACCTCTGTAGTAATATTAGGTTGGGCAAAAGGTAATCCATTATTTTCCAATTCGAAATGTTAAATAAAGTCCTGAAGTTCATATAAGATTGGATGGATCCATTATTTTCCAATTCGAAATGTTAAATAAAGTCCTGAAGTTCTTATAAGATTGGATGGATTACCTTTTCCCCAACCTAATATATATATGCTCTTGTCAACTTCAGCTGTAAACGTAACGGTTTCTTCTCTTATTAGTATGTCTACATTCTGACATACATTCT
The DNA here is from genome assembly GCA_000671755.1 of Glossina brevipalpis. Classification (NCBI taxonomy): domain Eukaryota; kingdom Metazoa; phylum Arthropoda; class Insecta; order Diptera; family Glossinidae; genus Glossina; species Glossina brevipalpis. The sequence goes on along the minus strand of KK351050.1, from coordinate 99,994 downwards.
GTAATAGTTCGGGCTATGGCTAGATATCCTATATTTTCTTCATGTACAATGCTGAATTTTATGTTTAAATTGATACTACAAGTACAGCCTATGCAAATGATTGGATATTTTATAACCGTATTAACTGGATTACTATTTTCAAAAAATGTATTGGCTCCATCTTATACTGTTGTGAATAACGATCATTCGACCATCAGTAAAGAGCGATATCATGTAGAGTTTGGACAGCGTATGATTACGAATGGGACTACTTATTACGGCAGTAAAGTTTTCCATGTGAACGAATTCTGACAAAAACCCCACACGTCGTTTCGCGAAGAGACAGAGTGCGCAACAATTTAATAGAAATAAAAAATGTTGTAACCTAAATTCTAAAGAGGGCAACGGACTGGACTGAACACGCAGCAGTTAGCGCTCTGATGAAACTAAGGCAGACGGAACTGATTGTAGCAGCATGTCTGGTTCGGACCTCTGCGCGTTGGGGAATTCCTAACAACTCTCTTGGGGGCAGCCTGATCGTACAAGGAATTGGACATAGTCTTTATAATTGTTTCGTGGACAACGATGTAGGCGTCAGTCCATTGCCATGGAAATCTTCCTAAGTTACCCCTTTGGCTAGCTACTAACTATCATGCCTAAACTGTTCTACTTAGCAAATCATTGCGAAAAAGACAGAACAATACAAAAAAACATATCTGAAGGTTTGCTTATATACGTGTAAATTTATACGTTTTAATATTTATTCAAAAAAATTAAAAGATAAACGTAAAAGATATTGGAACAAATATGATGCAGCATCAATGTTAGTATTTACATATGATTAGTTTAACTACAAATCATTTAAACTTACTAATATTTATTTAATAAATAATCATAATGATTATAACTATGATTCGATATCAACGTCAATATTTATCATATATTAGATCAGTTCAACTCACAAAACCTTTTGAAATAAAGTAGTATCACTTTTTTCAACATCTACAACCGCACGTTGGCTAGTCAGCTTGAAGATAGTATTTACAGCACAGTAATTACGAGGATAAACAAGTTTCCAATAGCAGCAAGAGCAGCAGCATCCGTAATAGTGTTGTAAGGTATCAGTTGAGGATGCAATAGTCGCGTAGATCTTTATATACACTATATACTATAACAAAGTTGTTGATATTTCACGATATGACAAAATAATCCTTATTCTCGTTTTATTTTTCAATTTAAGCACGAACTAAAAATTAGCAAAATATTAAAATTTTCAGCGCGTATATATTTTAAACAAAAAAAAGGCTGCATTAATTAATATATTATCGAATCACATATCGACAACGATAGAAATAACAATACCCTGATGCTCTCTTTACAATTAAGAATGATTCATGAATTATTTGTTGCTACCAGGCAAAATCAATAACTGCCTTACGTACATGTTTATCGATGCATTGTGTGCACACCTCTTTTTCGAATTGCTTAATATACACCACATTACTTTGCAAGATTTCAAATTAAGTTCAATGCCAATGTTCTTGTAGAGAGTCTAATTTCAGTTAAATTTGCACAAGGAAACTACGAAACTGAACAATTAGTTCTTCTATAGCAACTCTGTTGTAAAATCTCCAAAAATCTATGAAGTCGCTTGAAAATTCGAACTTTTCAATGATATAACAATAAAATAAATGCAACGACACTGCCTCAAAAACGATTCCACTCTCGCTAATAACTTCTCCTGAGTCTATATATTTTATGAGCTTCTTAAATCTTTATTTTATATTGGAGTTGTTATTATTGCCGTGCATGTAATATTAACTTTCTTTTTAGCAACATTTTTCTAGTTTACCATGCATTAAATCATTTTTCAATATGTTTTCCAGTTTTCTTTCTTTTCTGTTGTATACATATTAAAATTTTTCGCTTTGCCACATATGGGATTTTATTTATTTCATCTAATAAATAACCAATGAAAGAATGTCTTGTATGTTTATTTCAAGATATTTAAATCAAACTTTTTAACAAGTATCCTGGGTTTTCTTGTTTTTTTAAAATTTTTTTCCCACTGCAATAATTGGAATTTTTAGCAAGATTTAAAAAAATTAACATTTGATACAAAAGTGAGAACCGAAAAGGAAAAAAAGAAAGGAAAATACTATTAAAAATAACAATTTAGAGTTAATGTCGTACACTTATATAAAATATAATTATATTATATATAATAAGCTACACTATAAATTTAGTAGTTATGTGCTCAGCCTAATCAATGTCATCAGTGTCAAGGTTTTTATCACACTAATTGTACAAAATAGATTAAATGTGTCAAATGTGGTTTGTAACCATTCCACGGGATCCTACGCTAAAGTTACTTATACCCCTCCTTCTTGTATTAAAGGGTCTGATATTTCAACTTGCGCAGTTTATAATGAATTCTTTAGGCAATTGCGCACAAAATTTGTTATTGAGAGATCTAGACAAGTGAATCCCAGAGAGAGGGTGCTCTACAAATCCATACCCAATAGTAACTATTCTGGTTTGTTTACTGGGAGACACACATTCTGGGCAATTGTTGAGGCGAAAAGTATTGATTTGTTGGATTTCGCCGTTTGTTCTAGTATTCCCAGTAATTTATGTCATATTTATGACATTGACGACCTCAGTTCTGATCACTCTATACTGATTATCAACTTCAAAACAACACCTCACAACCTCTTACGGAGCTGTAATGTTATTAATCGTAAAACTGGAGACAATTTATAGCTTAACATAAGTTTATAAAGCTCTTACAAAATTGGTGATGCGATAGAAGATTTTACGAATCTAATATACTAAGGTAGTTTTTTATTTGCTCTTAATTATTTTGATGAACCTAGATATTATAATAAATATGTCAACCCTGAATTAAGGCAATTGATAAGAAACAAGAAAAGATTAAGAATAATTTGAATAGAGCTGCGAAGAATCTGCCTTTACGTCTGGCTGAGTTAAGAAGTGATCAAAGTAATCACTTTTTAATCAACATTAAAAGAGAAAGAAAATTTTATTAAATTACTTATGGAGAACAATCAAATATCTTAAACCACCGAGTAGATAAATTGTTCATTCAAGAGATAGGTTTGAAAAGTTGTACAGACATGACATGCAATAATCTGAAAATTTTTCTGCTCCTGTAAAAGAAACGTTTCACCCTGATAACCATCGTGACTTCAAATACGGAAGAAACATCGAACTTTCGAACATTGTAAACTCATGCAGGCCAACTGGTTTATTAGTAACATTTTCTAAAATATTTCAAAGAATATATTTAGGAGATTGCTTGCAGTTCTTGAACAAAAATTTGTTATTCACGACCATCAGCTCGGTTTCGGGAATAAACATGGTATCATTGAGCAATGTTATCGTGTTGTTTCGTACATCAAAGAATCCATTGAAAATAAAAGTTACTGCGATGATGTATTCCTAGATGTTGATAAAGTCTGGCACGATCAAAAAATGTATTCTAATTTCAACGTATTTTCTGCTTGATTACTATTTACAAAACGAAAGTTTCTATGTCAAAGTTGAAAGTGAAAGATCCGATATATATAAAAGTGAAGCTGGAGTGCCAAAAGGAAGTGTTTGAAGCCCAATACATACAATTTTCACTTCAGATTTTCCGATCACTGACGATATTACAACTTCGATATATATGCAGACGACACAAAAGTTCTATCTTTCTCCAACGATCCCATTAATGTTTCCTGAACATCGAAATCATCCTTGGAAAAGTTCGTTTTGGCTATAAGCGGAATGTCAAAATAAAAGCTGAAACCAAAGACTCTTTGGGTTAATTAGGTCAGGATCTCAGCTTAATCTGAAGAATAAATGAATGTTAGACAAGAGTATCCTCCAACCTATTTCGACCTATGGCATACAATTATGGGGAATAGCCAGTAACTCTAATATTGAAATACTTTGAAAATATCTATCTAAAACTTTTCGTGCTGTTGTTAATGTCCCATCGCTCTGATTGGGACACAATAACTTCTGTTATTTCTCTCACCTTTTTATAACATTTACTTACCATCTTCTCGAAAGACTAAATTAATGCAATAAAAAACAAAAATAAAATCTACACGCACGCATAAGGCGTAGTCTGCATCGACGATCGGTGACAATGAGAAATAGCAATCGTATGAAAGGAAATCGAATTTGCTATTTCATATAAACGATAATTATAGTTTTCAGAGAAAATATATAATTTATGAAATTTTATGGAAAGTGTTTTTTCTAATTATAAGAATTATAAGTCTTCTATATACGACAGCGTCACTAAAGTCATTTATATAAAACACAGAAATGTAATAATAATATGAAACCTTTTAATTACAACACGTCAAAAAAACAGTAAAATATTCTTATTAGAAACATATATTTATTATATATATTTATAATATACATTTGTTATATATTAGGTTGGGGAAAGGTAATCCATTATTTTCCAATTCGAAATGTTAAATAAAGTCCTGAAGTTCATATAAGATTGGATGGATTACCTTTTCCCCAAACTAATATTTGTTATATATATTTGCTAATTTGCATTTTGCCCTTTGCATTTTTTGAAATTATTACTGCAATTGAAATGCCCTATCTTATAACTATGCGCGTGTATAATTAGATAAGTTGCGACAACCAATATTTATTTGTATATGCTTTCTGTGTTTTTCTATTTCGTTGCAGTCTTATTCTCAAAACGACAATTATTTCAATGAAATTGATGCCTTATCCTATAATAGCCGACCAATTAGTAGCACTTTACATAGCACAAGTAGTTATAACAATTATGATGGCGGTGGTGCGAAATCTTTCTTCCACACATACGATAATGCCCTATACGACAAGCAGTATTCGTCAACCAGTAACGGAGTTAATTACCAAAAGCCATTTACTGTACCTATGACAGTGGCTAGCAATGGGAAAAACTATGAAAAGGATAGTACTATGAATGTCCAGTCTTTAATGGCTACAGATAATTTAATGTTTCACCATAATGCCTATTCTCAGGAAGACAGCAATAAGAAAACTACAATTTTTACTAATTGTGATGACGATGGTGGAAGCGGGATAAAGAATGATGATGAATATGAATGCAACGACTATTGGAGTTTTGTCAATCATGAAACACAAGATGCACTGCATCATACGTTGAAAACTCTGCCAAAAAAGCCGCCGGAGCAGTCCCACAGCAGTAGTGCTATATGGGGTGGTATGTACAATAAACCACCGAGTAACTGCGATGGTGGAAGTGCCAGTCTACCGCCAATACCAGACGTTGGTGTTGGCGCTGACAGAGCCGAACATGCTTGGGGTAGAGACTATAACCATATGCAGAAGAGGCCTGTAATACCACCCTGCCCCAACAGTGATGAGTCCACTGCTACTTCTTACGGATTCACGACTGTATGTGGCAGTAGCATTGGTAGTATCAGTGCAAATAAATTTTTGCCGGTGGTGCCTTTGCGTACGTTGTCACGGCCCCAAGTAAATGCATGCATTAATTTAAAGCGCCAATTATTTGAAGATACCTCAAGTGGCATGACTGCATGGAAAGACGCCGCGACGACATCAGCGACAATAAACAATCAGTACAATTATAATGGCGATTCAGCTCATATCATACACACCAATAGTAGTGCATCCGATTACACTGACTATTGTTTGAAGGAATCATGCCCCCAAATGGCTGTTCACAAGCATCAATCGTCCTTTGATGCTGAATATAATTATTCCGGAGACAATATGTCTATCTATAGCGATACTGCTGCAGCCACCACAACAACAAATGTCGCGCCGCATAAATTGCACGAATTACAAAAACGTCGTTACTCGATTATCCAAGCTATGACAACTGCGTCTGTGATAGCTAGTGGTGAGACCCGTATACCGCCTCAGCAATTAAGTAAAAAGTTAGGGGGGACGTCAAAGATTCTAAAATCAAGTGCCAGTCATGCAATTGATCAAATGTATGCAACAAAAGATAATAACCGAGAGACCAAAAATTACACATGCGAAAATAGCGATATATTGGTCACTTCCAGAAGTTCATGCAATTCCACTGCTTTTTCATCAGTAACGTTTGCCACATCGACGTCTATACTGTTATCGTCGTCGTCTCCGATAGTTGCATCCCAAACGCCAACTTCGGCTGCGACTACGGCAGTGTCGACGTTGAGTACAACTGTTAAAAAATTACCAAAACGTCTGCCAGCTGCACCAATAATTATGACGACGCGATTGCCTAGCTTCGCTAAACAGTTACCACAACCACCACCATTCTTACTGAATTCGTCCTCGTGCTTTAGTAAAGATGATAAACTACCTAATGCAATCGCTTCGACGCAAAGTTTAAGTGCAACAATGACACAGGCATCCACTGAAGTCGCCACAAAAACGACGGAGACACCTGAGGCTGTCAATGCCTTACCGTTCTTATTACCCATGACATCACTGACATCGTTATCATCGTCACCAACATCCATACCATTTAATTCGACAACATTAACAACAACGACAATACCAGTAGAAACATCATCTCCAACATACATTTCGCAAGCATCTTACTCTTCCATTTTAACTACAACTAAAACAACAATTGCACTGGAAACAATTGTTACGGCAACTGGGACGGCATCGCCAGCCAAATCTTTTGATTCAAGTACGCTCCTTCTTATTACTAATGAAAACAATCGCCTTCATTTCAACAACGATAGTAACTATGATAATTTTAGTAGAGCAACAGTTGAGAATGCTGCTACAAAAAACAACAACAACAATGATAACGATTTTTTTGATCTAAAAAAATATGATATAAAACCGAAAGAGGCATTAATAACGGAAGAAGCCTTCGCGGATGAATTCATAGCGAATAAAATATGTACATTGGCATCTGCCCCATCGTCAACATATATTAAGTCAATGAAAACAGAAATATCGGCAAATTCGGAGCTGGAAACAATGGCTAAAAATACATCTACATTAATAACACCAATTTCCACAATACCAACTACATTAGCTGAGTCGACGACAACATATTATTTAAGTGTACAGGACGCTTTCGATGATAAGAGATATTTAAATCCACACATATTATCAACAACATACTCGACTAGTAGCAGTAGCAATTTAATATTTCCCTCATTTCTCTCCATTTCAAAACCTGCATCAACTTTTCTAGATTCATCTTTTGTGAACAAATCATATAATAATACTGTCGAAAGTGACATAAATCTTCAATCCTTATCATCACAATTATTATCACGCGATGTTAGCCTTAACAACAATTTTGCCTCTAATACGACTTCAACGTCATCAGCAAACCCTGTGGCAGCAATCGTTAGCGACAGCGACACTTTTGTATTGGAAAAGGCTTTTGGTCACAGTAATTTTAGTGATGTCGTTTCGAATGACTATTCTCACAACACCAACGAAAATAGCTATTTCAAAAGTGCTTATACTAAGTACAGTTGTAAAAATGCATTTCCAGACGAGAAAAGCGGCACATGTTATACAACTACCACATCAGTCGCGACTGCGCATACCCCGCCATTACTACCCACAGCAGCAGTAACATTAATTACAGCTGAATCTTCCATATTACCTCCAATATCGTCTTCAGTAACGATAGCTTCACCATGTTCATTAACATTAACACCAATCGCAACAACAAACGGCGATTCGAAACCGACCTCTCTAAGTTCTTTAAGTAAGTCAGACGATTTTGTAAAAGCACGTGTGTCTCCGTCTAGAGCAGCTACGCTATTAGCCACAACTACAGCATGCATGAGAGACAACACACTTGAAAATGTACCACAAGTCGGCCCAATAGATAGGGTTGAGTCCTCAACATTAAATAATTCGTGTCCGATAATCACAACCACTAACTGCAGCTCTGATGTGATGATGTCGTCATCATTAACATCACTTTACACAAATAGTATGCTCACAACAATTATAACTGCATCTGAATCATTGCCAGTAACTACAAGCTCTACTATTAAAAAGTCTATACCAAACACGCTAGGTCAACCAGCTGTTGACTTTACCGCAATAACATATGAAGACTACTTAAATAGTCTTAACAGCACATGCGGCACCATATCTACTACGTCTACAATCACAACAATGTCGGCAACAGTGTCGGCCGCTACGAGTCTACCTATATATATTAGTGATATGCTCTTAACGTCGTTTGATGATTACTCTAAGAGTTATCTAAGCAAGTACAAGTTAAACGATAACGACATTTCTTCATCTTTAGTAGCAGAAACGAAATCGCTTATTATTGATAATCAAAATAATGCATCTTCGGAGCTGGCAATAGAAGAAAGAGAAACGGAAACTCCAGTTTCTATTTCTGCTGCCAGTTTAAATAATAAAAGTGATGATTATTTAAACTTCAAAACTGTTGACCCTTCATCAGAAGTATCTTATTCAAAAACAAGTGAAGCATTTCTGACAACAGTAGGTTTTGATAATACCTTTTACGCAAGTTATGATGTTGATCTAAATTTCTTAATGGAATCTGTTACTACCACCAGCCTATCAGAAGTGCAGCAAACAGTTGGGAGTGTCACAACGTCAACGCCTTTAGTTTCCAAAACACAAGTTTCTGCAGAAACTGGTGACAACAGTTTTAGTTCCCCAATAGACAGCAATGTTCCGTTTTTCGAAGTAAGTTCTATTACTGATGCAAATTGTAACGCTACCACCAGTAGAATTACCACCGACGCCATTAAAGTAAGTAATTGCAGCAAACCGCCAACAACAACATCAAGAAGCGAACTAACATCATTAGCATCGTCTGTATGGGCCCCCCACAAAAGTTCTACGGCAACTACAAATGTGGTTGGTAGCAAGACATCCAACATGTTGGGCGACTTCTCCAAGGGTTTGAAAGATGGCCTTGATGGATTTGTTATTGGTGGTCGCACAACTAGTTGCAATAATTCGCAACAACCTTCCAATGTTAAGAAGGGATTCAGTTTCAGTTTCCCTTCAAAGCTGGTGCCAAACGTTGGCAGTCTATTAGGCGGTAGCAACAAACATGTTTCAACGGCAACAGAGACAACTATAACAACAATTTCCAATACGGCAATCAATGATTCCACTTTGAAAACATTGACAACTGAAAATAGTGCGATATCTGCGTCGACGACACCATCAACATCTAACAATTATGACTTAAGAATGGACTTTTCTAGTGCGCAATCCGCCAAGGAAGAATACTATAATAATAATAGTCTTAGTTTAAACGAAAGAATTCCTAACAATAATATTTACACTACAACCGTTTGTAGTGAAGATAAAAGAGAAATTAACGAGACTGCGGACTTATACAAAACCATTCAGTCATCCACATGCTATCATGTGACGAGCAGTGACGATTATGACAGTGTGGATTTTCAAACATCAGGTTCACCTTCTAAATCGGTAATAAAAATGTACGACGCAGATATAGCCGCTACAAACGTAGAGAACGGTACGAACTTTTCGAAAGGCTATGATAAGAATGGCTGTGGGGAGGATCAAATACTGATGGGTTCCCAATTTATTGATGATAAGCAAACTGATATCGCGATCAGCGCTCCATGTACCCCTACCGTGACGACTGAAACTATAAAGACTACAAAAAAGACTAAAAATAATTTATTGTCATCGTTGTCACAAGCAGCACCGCAAATATCGTCGCCGCCAACCGCTAAAACAACGGCTACTGGATCAGGAGCAAAATCTGGTGGCGGCGGTATGTTTGGCTCATTTTTAGGCAAAGCGGCAGCCGCTGTCCAATCGGCTACCCAGGCAGTTAATCAGGGGGCTTCGATTGCAAGCGCGGTCGTACAAAAAGTACCGAGCTCTAATATGATGAAGGGTCAAGAGCAACAGAAGCATCAGCTGTCAGTTACCCGGGAAATTGTTCCCGCAACTAATGAAGCTAAAGAGACTGACGGCAACAGACAAGTAACTTTGGAACAACAGTACCTGCACATTCCTTATACAACCGACAGCGGTGACGGTTACGATGACAGTAATCTGCATATGCTAGACTATGAGCAAAAATCAGAATATCAGACGAACGATCATCCAGATCAAACCCAAATGAAATTGCTCCCAACGGTACCAGCTACTTGCACTGGTAAAAAACTACCCACTATTAACACAGTAAAATCGGGCTACTTGATGAAGCAACAACCAACAGAAACTTATGACACTGATGAAGAAGATGTGCTCATCATCGACAACACTGTAGACATCAGGAGCGATCTTGACTATAATATGGACGATGAACAACATGAATATAACATAACTTCGCAAAAACTCACAGATGTTTTAGATAGCCAAAGGCTAGATAGTCATGTTATTAGTAGTTATTATGAACATGCAAATGGTGGTTATGATTATCGTGACGATTATTTTAACGAAGAGGACGAGTATAAGTATCTACAAGATGATGAAGATAAAAAGCAAATGGAAGCTCAGCAAATATTGAAAGTTAATAATGGCGGACACTTTTATTTATCGCCAAAAGATGAGTCACGGCAGCAACACTCAGTATATCAAAAATCATTGCAGTACAGTGATGAAGATGTGCATAATGTGGAACTATCGCTTGACTACGTAGATGATATGTATCCCAGTGAGGATAGTGGCAATTATCTAGACGAAAGTTCAAGTGGCAGTGTTGCCGGAATATACCCAAGCTCATCGGCCAAGACGAACCGTTCTCCAGAAGTATATAAGGGTACCACGCAAGCAGAAAATTTAGTTACGGCCAATGTAACAACCATATTAGCAAATCAACTACAAACTCACCAACAAATCAGAAAACAAAATAGCATCATTATGGAAGAGGATGAACTATCGCCAATTCTCCTTAGCGATAAAAGCGGGGTCTCTCCGGCTAAGTCTCTCAGTCGCAAATCCAGCAATGTGCTGTTGATGGACGACGTTGATGAAGTGCATGATCTCACCATATATTCAGATCATAAGATTTCTCAAATTCGCAAAAATAAGTTAATCCGCTGTGAAACCGAGGAAGTTGTTAGCGGACACATGCAGATCATCAAGCGTAAGCCGGAGATAAGCGCTCGTCAACGATGGCATTGGGCCTTCAACAAAATTATCATTCAGCTCAATGTAAGTAAGCAATAACTCATTATTTTGGCTTAATTCTTTCTCTACGTCTATCTATAATATGTAAACCATAAATAAGTAAATATTAAGAACCTTCCCCTATTAGATGTTTTACTTTAATAGTTATAATAATCAGCTAGCAGGTTTGTGTATGCGTTCACGTGCAGGTGTGAGTGTTTGTAATAATGTAACTATTATCATTTTAACGAAAAGATTTCTTACCCACATTAAAACTAAAAACTGTAGCTAGAATGTCTGATAAATCGCTGAAATTGTTGTTGCTGATTAAGCATATATTGTATACCCATGAATATCTAATAACAGTATTCATTAACTACTTTAATCCTTAGTGTTTGTGAACTTATTTTTTTATCGGACGTACAAATAAAGAATATCAGAGAATAAAAAATCTTTAACAGAATGATAACCGCGACATTTTAGATATTAAGAAAACTGTTAAGTACGATGTCGATTGACCGTAACCAACATTTGAATTTAGTTTTGTGGTGTCACAATCGATTACGAGCTTCGGACAATCAAGTAAGTTCAATGGAAGCGTTTTAAGATTGTGTTGCCATTGATTGAATCTAGCGTCTACTTTAGGAAAGTTGTACACTGTTTATCCTTTTATAAGTTTTTTCATGTAATGGAAAACACACGTAGGGTTTATTGTTGCGCCGCATATTTTAAAAAATAAATTTATAATTATGTCTATATATATATTTATATATATACATATATTTATATTTCTTCTTTTTTATTTATATATAATTTGGATTATGCTGCCAAATACTTAATAAAATTTCAGCTTCTAAGCTTAAAAATAGGCAAAACTTCTCTTGCAAAGAATGTATCAAGCACTTAACGTTTAAGTTGTTTTCGTTTAACTGATAGTAGATTACGAAGAAAACTATAGTACTAGCTCGCGGCAGAGATTGATCACCTTCTTGTGTGTTCCAAATCAATTAAAAACCTGTATTTTAAAAAACCATTCGAGTTAAATGTTCGGAAAACATCTCTTTCTGGGCAATGAAATAGAATGAGATAGTCAAGTTTTTTTGTCAGAAAGAGATGCGCTGGAAAACTACGTCTTTATATATGTCCAGTTTTTTTAGCTCCGTTTCTGTATTCATAACGTTGTATTTCAAACTAATGTTTTTTTGTGCGTTCAAAATCAAATTTCCGCAAGCTAGTTTGAAGAGAAGAGTCATATTGGCCTTATTTACCTATGGTCGGATTAGCCTAGATTTTTAATGAAAATTCGCTCATATTGAGTTAAATTGCGTATATTCAACACATCCCTATCAACTCATAACGTAAAATATAGCAAATAAATTAAAACAAGTAAGAAAATTATATTCGGCTATGCCGAATCTTTTATACTCATCGCCTCTATTTTACAAAAATGGGGAAAAACTAAATTGTAATAAGTGGCAGTGAAAGAACTTCCAATGTTTCTGCTAAATTTCAAGCCAATATCTTTATTTTTGTAGCTAGGAGAATGTTTACTACAGACATTACACAGGTGTACAGACCGACATGCTTAAATCGATTTTAAATTTGATGCTGATCAAGAATATATATACTTTGTGGGGATCTCCGAAGTTTTCTTTTTGTAGTTACAAAGCAAATGACAAAATGACCACCTTCGGTGGTGGGTATAAAAAACAAAAGTTTAAGCAAAGCAGATGGCTTTAAGAACTCGATTCAAATCTGCTTTAGAATCCCTTAGCGTAAAGTAAATCCAAAGTGAAGCGTAATATGATGTCAGAGTAAATAGGATTCGGAGTGAATTTTATTCATTTGCGTAATTTATTTTTAAAAATTTAATAAAATTATTATTTTGCTCAGGCATGGGGCGCATTAATTTGTCGAGCCAAAGTAGTTCGCATTTTTCATGCGCTGCTTTAACGAGAACCAGATATCAGCCACTGCTTAACGAGAATGAGTATGAAGCAAACTTACAAATAATGATATCAGATCATTGCTTACTGTTTCAAACATCGAATTCAAATGCATCACCGTTAATTTTTTTGCCAAAGGAGTATTCGTCACATATTTTTGTCATTAATTATTAAAATTTAATTGTAATAAATTGCTTCAATCTCATTCAGGTTTTGCGTATTCATTGACGATATCCAAACACTTTTTTTTACCGATTTTGTTGACAAATATTAAAAATGCCAATTATTTTTAATGCAATGACTATTAAAAATTAGGCGTTATGTGGAAAGTGCGCGTAGAAATTATCTAATCCAATAGGGCTCGTAATGGCGCGAAAATGCGAAGTATAAGTTAAATACAAAGATGTAGGATCTTTTAACAGAAAAACGCAATATTATCATGCAAAGTAGTGACATTTTTATTTTGAAAACTCTGAGGTTCGTGATGAAACACAATACATGTCAAGTTTCCGGTTTGGTATTTCTTATGAACAATCGTTCTATTAATGGAAATCGATATCGTTTTCGAACAATACCACCTGTATTTCGGTAATAGTAGCTCTACTCTAATCCAATGGTGTTAAGTTGCACGACCTCGGTGGCCAACTAACGCCTTCGTTTCGAAAACTGATACGTCCAGCCAATTTTTCACGAAATATAGCTATATACGAAGATGAAATAAAATATACTGTATGACTGAGTATTTATATTTTATGAATATATTAATAATTAGACTTTTGACGTTTTAAACGCTATCACATATAAGGATCGTCGTCGATTTTATATAGAAACAAGATATTTTACGACGAATACAATGGAGGAATTGTATTAGACAAAGTCTATAATGTTTTAATTTATTTTTTTGATAATGTTGAGATATTTACATTTATGCTTTTGACTGGATGCATAGATTTCATGTCTTAAAATTTCAATTTTAATTTAAAAAATTGATAATCAATTTTATAAAGTTCAACAACAGCTATGTCAAATCAAATCTATATAACTTATTTGCTGTAAATATGTTTGTTGTGAGAATATGATTCCAAATCTGTCAAAGGAAAATAAAAATCTACTCTTGCTTCCAGTTCATGAAAAACTATTAAGCTTTGCATTCATATTTTATAAAAAGAAGTTGTTCGGTTAACCGCTGTAATGTTACTTAGCTTCAAATTTTATATTTCAAAAAATCCACCCTTAATCCCAAAAAAATATGATTAAATATTTATAAAATGGAACGTCGAGCACATATTCGATACAACGAAAATTCCCTTATATTTAACGTTTTTCCTTTTTTACTTCCACGTTTGCACATCGATATCTACAAGTGAACAAAAGTGCATTTATACAAGGATAAACCTTTGTGTATTTTGGTCAACATTAATACAAAACTAAGGCTTTATCTATTTTTCTGAGTTTAACTTGATTGTCTTTCAAACATAGTTTATGTACATGTTTGCCATAATGCTAGCTAAAAATAGAAAGTAACTGACAAATGCTTTCGTTTTTGCTTGTTTTAAACTTATCACACAACAAATTGGTATCTATTTCTTTTGGATGGTGAAGTAGACAGACATCATTGAATTGGACCATAATACAGCCGTATAATTGAAATGCTTGTTATGTAGGTGAAAGGGGTGTTTTCAATATATAACAATGTTGCCATATAGTTCTGTCTGTTGCCATAGCTTCTGTGTAAAGTTTGATTTGTTGAAAAGAGCTTTCTCTTGCTTCGTTGATTTTATTTCGTTCAATTATTGTTCTTTTCATGTGGCAGGAGTTTGCCAACTAAAGTTATAGCGGAGAACGGGGTTTTATCGTATACAAACATTTTTTGTGTTATCCATTGGAAGTCGCTGGAATCGGAGTTCGTGCTTATTTTACACAATTAAAAAACATTACGGAAAAAAATTAATTAAAATTTTTAAACGAAACTCTAAGAATAAAGCCTAAGATTGAAACATTTTTTTAAATGCTACAAGAGTACAATAAAAGGAAAAAGCAATAATCACACATACACTGGAAACCATTCACTTTACTATTAAGTAAAATAGTTTGCAGTGACGCGTGTAGTAGTCTCCTAAAGAGCTTTTTACAAAACGTTAAAAAAATAAAAATGAAAATAAGAAAGTAGTCGGGAAGTAGAGAAAAAAAAATAATTAAGGCAATTACAAATTTAAACATGGAAGGCATTTAGTCATGAAAGAAATCTTTGTCAGTACTTAGCGATCTCAACATGATTGTTGTTTGGTGTAATTCTTAACATAAATATATGTATGTGCATAAACATTACAAATACTTACATATACAAAATATTATCATTAGAAACAATGACCTATTTTGTAACTCTTCCATTTCATGTTATCTGCATTCAAATTCAGGTAACGATATTCACATACGGAGGTACAGGCACATGACATGGCATTGCATTTTGAAAAAAATAAATTTTTTTTAAATAGTTACTAATGTATGGTACATTTTATTGCAGAGTTATATACAGGTTTCCTTTTCGAAAGACACGTAATTGTGTAAAGCGCTGAATATATTATAAGTATCAAAATCTTGACGATGACATAGATTTAGAGAAACTTTTAAAATTTGTAACTACTGATTTAACTTCATAAAAACTTGGGTACATTTGGTTTCGTCCCGTCAATGAAGACTTATAAAAAATAGGCCAATTTTTGTAGATTTAAACTAATTAGCGGAAATCCAAGACCGGTAGAGAAGAAGTTTTTAAACAGATTCTTCTACCATATAAAGTGCATGAGCTATTCAGTTTGTCTCTGTTATATACCATATCAGAACTTAGTTCGAGTTTTGTCTAAATGATTGGTTGGTCTTGCGAGAGTGTTAAGTAATCGACATTGAGATTTGTATCATTTGTGGAGCTTTGAAAAACTAAAACGAAATGTCGCTTAAGTCGTTGCCGAAGCAATCCAATTTTGAACTAATGCAACGGAATGCAGGTACTAGTCGTCATACGATGACCGCTGAACGATTGTCGCAATATCAGTACAACTCAGTTAACAGTTCGCCAAAGTACTACCAATTAATGGATGTATCAGACGGCAACAATAGCGAATTGCATTACAATACATCGGAACAAAATAATAAAAGACAACATGAATCGCTTTGTAATCAGAATGATACAAGTATGCAAAATTCAAGTGTCGGAAGCCTACAATGTACACAAGAGAAACAATCACCACAAACAAGTCAAACCAGGTCGATTCAACCAATTATATTTAATAATTCATCAGAATTGAGTTTGAATACCTCGTGCGGGTACAACGGTCTCACTAATGGAAATGAACTTTCGTCTGCACCCTCTCAGCGGCAGTTTTGCCAATTTTATAATACGCAGCATCATTGCGATTACATCATCTCCGATTATATGGACAAGATAGCAACGCGTATAAGTATGCTTGAGACAGAATTGAAGTTTGCCTGGCGTGGCTTGGATATGTTATCGACAGAATATAGTAAGATATGGTCACGCATGGAAAAATTGGAAAACATATCTGTGGAGCAACAGTCAGTTCTAAATAATCTGATGGGGCTAATAGCAGTTAAGGAGCAACAAGAGAAAGTACAACATTTAGATCTGGTGGTGCATTCAACACGCAATCAATTAAACTATGAAGAAAATTTAATGGCAAACGATTTTCTCAGCTTTCTCGAGCAGCCAAAATTTTTAGCTAGTGAACTGAAAAATGTAGAAAAAAAAGCCAGTAGTCTTGATAAACTTGGCGAACAAGAGACCCTTATATCAGAACAGCAAGTCATGCGAAATGAATTAATTATTCTGAGTAAGTTGTTAGAAGAGCAGCGAAAACTGCAAAAGGAGTCTATTATTTCTCCGCCATTTACTGCACATCTAGTTAACTGTGAATCATCTTATTTGAATTGTAATCCAGCTTATGAATTTCCCGACTTAGCTACTAAGTTGCGGTGCAACAGAGTAATGCCTTCCATAAGTACCCCACCCGAACAAAGAAAACAGAAAATCGACGGCGAATTACGGCATAAAATATGTTCTAATTCTGATTTGTACCTTTACGAGCATCAACAACAGTCTGAAGTATTGCAACATATTTCGAATAGACGGTCCATGAGCAATCGTACAATATCACTTGGTAGAAGCCTGAGTGGTGATCTAGCTTTCAAGGTAGCTGAGCCTTCTAAGGATATAGTGAATACGCCAGGACAGAAAGCTTCCGATTCGCAATTATCACACAACAATATATCGCAGATGACAGATCAGCAAAGAACTGTAGAACAACAAATTTGCACCGTTGCAATGGACGGAAATGCTGATGAACAATTTAAGTTTTTTCGAGAGGGTGTTTCTCAAGCAGACGAAATAGATCATCAATCAGAACAAATCCATGATAAGGGTGGAGGAGGAGCAATGTCCTTCGTTCTAACAAAAGACGTTAATAAAGATGATGAACATTTTTATAAGACTCTTAACGAAGCTTATCGCGAAAATAGTCTAGCTGCTGAATTCAGTAACATAGAACATCTTTTGCAGCGATCGGAACAGCAACACGATCAATTTCTAGTGGGTTTTTCATCATCGTCGACGCGCACAAATTCAGCTCTTGACATGATAAGGGAAGACAATGAAGATGAAATCATAAATGAAGAAAAATCACGCACGACATTTGATACTGGATCTGTTGTGAAATCTGAAGATTTGTTAAATTCGACTCTATTACCATCAAATACACCGATTACGACTACGGCGGCACTGACCGTTTCGCCCAATAAAAAAGAAAAAGAGCACAAAAAGCATAAAAAGAAAAAACATCATCACAAAAATGAAATGGAAATGTTGAATAATTTAAAGAGCGCCTTAGCTCATGCCGGAACTCAGTCAGACACCAATTCTCTACATCAGTCTAGTAGATTTTCAAAACATGATTGCTTTTCAACCGGCTTAGCTACGTCAACTCTTGATTCAGGTGCTACTGACTCATGCAAAGCTGGAATACTTTTACATGAAGAAGGAGGCTTTTGCAAAGATCGTGCTACAACTTCCTTGTCAATTCAAATAGCAAGTTTCGATGGAGATAGCAATCATGACTGTGACGGCACCGTTATAGATAACATTACTGAAGTTTTGTTATTGGAAATTAATAAAATTAACGATCTTGAAGTTCTTTCTGCTGAGCAGATCGACCAGTTACGTCAACTCATAATGTCTAAGCATCTGTTTTTCGAAAAGCTTCAGCAAGTAGATAAAAATCTTATAATGTTGCTTTTAAACCCGGTAACATTGTCAGAAGAAATGCACTCATTAGATGGGGACAGTTTTAAAAAGTTTGAATTACTCATAAAAAAGCTTGAGAAAAACATAGATACCCTAAAAAAATTAGTGGGCAACTCATTCGATTACAAAATCAAGTATTCGCAAAAAAGCAAACAAGCTGAAACAACAACAGCAACTTGCATACGCAGCAAAGATAGAAAAACAGTTCCATTGTCGTATTCTCGTTCATCGTTATTAGCGCAAAGTTCCTCCTTTCGCTTTAACTTTGCCGACTATAGTACCCAGCTAGAGGAAAACAACATAAATTTAAATGAACAATTGAAGCAACTAGAAACTCAAGAAAAGGAAATGCATTTTAAAAAACACTTGCATAAACAAATCCCAAATATTTTGACGACTGAAACCGTAGACATGGGCCCATCCTATGAATCTTTTTTGTTAGAATCAAGCCACAATTATTATAAAAAACTTAACCACCCATCATCCAGTAACATTTACAACAATGACGAGTATATAAAGTCGCTAAAGCGAAATTTGGAGCGACATAATAGCATGTTATTCTTGCTGCATTTACAAAATCCCGATCATCAAACCACGATAGGCAATTATGCAGGTATTGAAATCGGTAATGTTTTAGACGATGTCACGGAAGTTCAGAGCCCCCCGCCGCCTGCTCCCGATTTGGATGAGTTTACTCCCGCCAATAATTCCGAACTTGGTATTCAATATAAAACTAACGCATATTCGAAGGAGAACCGAAACTACAATAATTTCCCTTCACATACTATTTCAGAGAATAGTAAGAATATGATGATAAATCCATTTATAATGGATTCTTCTAACTTAACGCGAGATAATATTCCGGCAAGGAGCAATTCGCCGAAGCAAACAAAATCTGATTCGGGTCTCTCATCTCTGAGTGGACTCTCGAGTTGGGAGAAATCACCAAATTCTCCAATATCTATTGCTCTTGTTAGCGATAGTAATCCATTTTTCACAAAGTACCAAAACATGAACACGGACATGTTCCATCTTGTAACAAAGCCCCATCCGAAATTACACTCGCATACTGAAGAACTCATTCAAATCGCTGAAGTCCCCATGGCTTCAACAATAGATGATATTCCCCACTACCAACAAATCGACGGAAAGGATAAAACTTATGCATTCACGGAAGAAAATCTAAACTACATACGAGAATTATCACAAAATATACCTATTTGTTCAGCTTACGAAAATAAATCCATATTTCGGATTTTTGATCATGAAGTTTTAGAAGATCAACCAGACGTGCGAACGGTTGATGAGATGTTGGCTTGGGATCAACGGCAACAACAACTGGAGCAGCGACGAACGCCTGATTTGCTCAAAACTCAACAGTCTAAAACTGCTAAAGACGAAGTGAGATGTAAAATTGTAACAGGTTTTGAACCGGTAGCTAAACTATCCCATTGCCAAAATAGACAACGACAATTAACAGATCGCCTCGTTTATTATCCTACATCGAATCTCGTGGCAGACAGTAATAGCAGCTTTAAATTAGAATATTTGGGTGCCGATATTTCTCCGATTGCTGCCAACATAGCTGAAAATCATGAAAAACTTCAGTACGATCATTTAAATGGTACATTATCAGAAAACAAGGACGTTTCAGTTGGACGGAAGCGTCCATATAGTGTTTGCATGCCTTCTTTAAAAACTGAATCTTCAAACAACGACCATGTCGTGCACACGAGCTTAGCGATAGTTAGCATAATGTCGGGTAATGAACACCAGAACACTAAGCATCCGCGAATGTGGCATAAAATCAGCAATCTTCTAGCCGACAATTTTAGACTTAAACGCTCAACACGTTATAATCGCTCGCAGTCATTACCTTCCGGAGATTGTGAAACCCAACGAGAAAAAGTACGTTTACGTGGCCAGGCCGGCTCATATCCGTCTGTAGTGTCCAACTCATTAGACCGCCATATATACTCAGGCAGTAGAGGTAGAAATTCAATGGTATTACATTCGGTAAATGAGGCGGCCGCCAAGACTACAACTAGACATAAAAAACGAAGCTCATTCACGACGACTATGAACAACTTCATGCAAAAAGCAAAGACATACAGACGGAGCAGTTTTGGCTTGCGTCACGGAATTAGTCTTTCCGATCCTGAAGTTGATTTGCCAAGTTTTACATCGTCGGATAATGATGACTCCATAGCAAGCGATTATGGAAGTGATCGTTTAAATACCTTCACTCCTAAAGAAGAACGCAACCCCAAAGCAGAGTGTACTAAGAAAATAGATAAATTGACATACGGGGTCGAAAAACCAACGGAAGTAGAAGTTGAGCTACTCGAGGCAAAAGAAAGAAATGTGGAACCTAATTTATTGGAAATTGGGCAGCAAGACGCACATGCGATGGTAGATAAAGAAGCTAAAAATAAGTCCGTTCCATCCCAAACCAAATGTATGCAGAGCTCAACAGAAATGTTCTTCCAAATAGGAAATATGACATCGGGGCCAGAAAAAATGTCCAAAGGGCAGATAATTATACCACCGCCGATTATAAATGTGGAAGTTAACTCCAGTAAAAATAGTGATAACAATCAAATTAACGATAATGATTTGTCTGACGACCAGGCCTATCCAGTTTTTCCTTTAAACTCAATTAATAATACACATCACTTACAAAAGGAAAATTCGCTTTTTATTGACGACAATAATCTACCTGACCACTCGTCTCGTATTACTATTAGTAGTGCTGGTAATGAAAATAATAACATTCGTGCAAGTTTAGGTAATAATAGCGCCGTAAATAGAAACAGTATAAGTAGCCGTCTGTTAATATCTCAATCTCTGGAAATACCTGGGCTTGCAAATTCCAAGGAGGAGGAAGACAACCGCAGTCAGCATTCATATAGAACATTTTCATCGTCCCGTCGACAAAGTACCGAAGAGAGTATTGATACAGACGATGAATACTTTTGCTATGAGCTGAGACAGCTGGATGAATTGGAAAGACAGCAAAAATTGGAAATCCAGGAATTACAGCAGCAAGAGCGAAGTCCGGATTCGCAAATAGTAGCTGACCAACAACTTTTTAACCAAATTGATCAATTGAATAATAGCGAAGTTGTAGGAGCAAAAGAGTACCAGCCAAATGAGGAGGTAAAGGCCCTTATGAGTCAAGTCCTACAGGAGCTACGATTTATTGTTAAACTTCGACCAGAGATCAAGCAGCAACAACAAATTAACCGTACGTCGCTTAATGGACGCAGTTCTAAAGTGCGATTGTCTCACATGCACGAGAAGCATGCCAAAGTTGCAGATATTCACAGCGCTTGGCAAGATATTAACGGGGACGATACCTCAACTGCTTTCTATGAAGGTGAAGAAATAAAAACGCTAAATTGTCAAAATGTTAGCGACTCTTGTGTGCCACATAAAGAAAATAGTGAACAAACTCCAGAGAAAGTCATTCGAATTGACCAAGAAAACCGCCCACAACAGAGACAACAACCACGGTTGCAGAACGAAAAACCGCCCCAAAAACGCTATAAAAAGCGTCGTGGTATGAGACGTTCTAACGTGACTAGTGATGACATGTTTGAAAGTGAATGCAATGAACAACAGCCTTTTTCTTCTAGTTCATCTTTATCGTCCGACGAGGATGCCAAGCTTCCACATATTATAGAACATAGAGCACCAAAATCTTGCATTAAGGGTCTTGAAAGTGAAAAGCAACATGCAAAAGCAACATCCTTAAGATCAATAGATAAACTCAATGACCAGGAGCTATGGTCGGCAGTCGAAAACATTCCTGTTGAAGAGAAAGACCATATAAAAGAAACTGAGTGGTTAGATACAGAAAAACCATCACAAAGCATTTCCTCCGGCGCTACATCTGGCCCAGATACACCTACCGAATTAAGTGATTTTGTAGACGAGAAAAACAAACAAGCATGTCGGATCTCCATGAATTGCAAAGCATTTAAAACAAACCACTTGCTTGAAGAATCTATCATTGACATATCTCAAGATATATCTACAACACACTTAGAAGACACCAAAAGTAGTACGCGTAACAAGAAACTCGATCATTGCAATGGTGATGTGACAGAAATAGTTAGCAATGTTGTCAGCTCAACAATCCATGAAATTGGCAACGTATCTTCTCCAGTGCCAACTTCACACGTAACAAATGAATCAGAAGCTGATTTTGCTATAAGCTCCACAGTAACAGATGATAATGTGGAATTTGCGTCTAAAAGACAATTAATCACATCACCAACTTCATGCGGCAATGTTGTTCAAAGTACAATCACTAATGAAACGAAGTCGGTTAAGAAAAGTGCAAACACAGAATTATGTACTGATCAATCCGGTAACTGTAATTTAGGTAGTAGTAAATGGAAGTTATTGAAAACTTTAAAAGAACGTAAACTAGAAGAGAAAAACAATCAAGAAAAAATGAAAGAGGATGAATTGAATAAACAGCGGGATAAGGTAAGTCACAAACATTAATCGCTGGATTACATGAAATTAAAAAGACATAATGCGCTATAAGCATAGTTTTTATAATTTTATTACAGTATATTTTGAATGATCTACTACTTGTGCTGCTATACTATACATCATTTGACATATAAACTTACTGTATGAAGTTTGAAGTAAATAGTGCTATTTGCCGGATCCTTTCCCGTAGCAGGATTCTCGAAAATGGGTAGGGAATAATTAGATTTTTGGCAGAAAAATCGGCTTTGCTAAAAGAGAACCAAGTTAGTTTTGGATCCGCTCAGATATAAGGGTTCACATGAAAAATAAGTTTTTATATGAGAAAAAGTTTTAATCTTTAGTGTTTTATGATGAAAATGTATGAATAATTACATAAAGCGAAGTTGTGTCGACTATAATGTTTTGATTAGTTTCTGATTCATTACAATTTATGTTTTAGTAGTTATGAAAACTATGAAAAAATATATTCATATTTGTACTCATTATCAGACGTTTATTGTCTGTTATTCTCAATCAAAATTAAATATAATATTCAAGCCTATTTTGTTACCCTAACTTCTGCAAAAGCGCATCGCTTATGAAAATTTAACACTTATAACGGCTCATCATGTAACTTTGCGATAGTCGCTTTCTACATTCAAATACAACTGTATAAGAGACTGTGGCACTAATGTTTCTTTTTTATGCTCAGTGCTAATGCAAGTTGCAAAAAAAAGCGACACTACTTTCGTGTCGCTTTCATTACACATTGTGTTTTGACGTAGAAAACGAATATCGCACCCCCTAAATTTCCTTTAATTTTACGACTTCGACAAATAAAGCAATATTCATCGATGTGCTTTTGCACACCGACAAAGATTAAACTAATTTCTAGTTGTGCAAACTACATTCTTGTCGCTAGGAAATACAAGCCGCGTAAACCTTAGAAAAACAATGTTTTGAAGATCACATGTACAAGCATTACTTCAAGAATAATATTGAACAAAAGAAAAGTCCGTGGCGTTCTTTGCTAAAATGTACATTTTTGTTGTATTCTAAACTCTTTTATTAAACCCAAAATCTGTCATTTTGATCGAAAATCCATTGCAAACTCTCTAATAGAACCATTAATCCATCAGAACTTCAGAACTGTGGAACTGCGATTTCTGGGCGAAAAAGTGAATGAAGGTATTTTAACAGACCCTTTTTGAATGAAGATTTCGTCATTAGGAGAGTGCTGGGGTTGACAAGCTCTAGGCTGTGCACGACATTCCAGCTAAGTTGCTTCAATTTTTGCCGAGTCATCACAGATGTGCTTTGGCGCAGTGATATAATATGACGAGTTTTCAAATGGCCAATTCCGAAAGTTTTACCTCAACTGTATGGTTTGATCGGTTTAGTCACTGACAGTAGAAAGTGAAATCAAACGTCTGGCTAGTTGGAGCAACTAGTTGCGCACAATTCGCTCATAATTCCATCAAACATATAATAATACCTCAAGTCAATATGGTCTTTGTCACCATTTCTACAGTTTCATCCACCCTGGACGACTACTTTTTTCACATATTGTTGACACGTGTAACCCATTTTTTATCGCCCGTTATCTATCATTTTAAAAATGTCTTAATTCCATTTTTATTGAGATGTAGTGCGCAGATGGTAGTTCGCCCGATTTAATTTTTCATGGATAACGTTTGTGGTGCTACTGCCTTTTCTACACTCCAGGGTATTATGGGTTAATGAAATTTTTTTTGAGTTTTTATACCATACACCACTTATGGTACAGGGTGTGCCTGGATGTGTGGAACACCAGAAAAGCTTAAGATAGGCCCAACTTTTATTATACCGATCGATTCAAATCGATCGATTCGAAATCTGTCTATCGCCTTGTGTGTATGATATCTGTCCATGTATTCCTGTGCTCTTTCTACAGGTCGCAAGTTTTAGAATATTTTAACGAAATTTAGTCTACTGACGCTCCTTGACCCAAGGCTATTGAAAATAAACCATTTTCACGATAACATTAATCGTTGAAAGTAGTATTTGGGTATATAAAATAAATGATTTATGACAGCAATGAGTCACTGATAGTAATTTGACATAAGAATAGACTGCTAGCTTTGAATCACGTAGATCAATTCTTTGGACCACATCCGATACAAAGGTTCTCATAATTGTATATATAATAAAAAAGCATTGATTCTTAATATTTCATAGTAGTAATTTGACATAAAAATTAACACCTTATATAAAAGGTGGGCTAAAAAGTTCGTAGGCTGGCACATAAATGGCGCTACTAGTATTAAATCCATATGATTTTTAATTAGCCCTATCTTTCAAAAGGCACGTGTATAAATTTGACAGGTGGTGCACTATTAGTATGTGAGTGATAGCATTTTTAGTGAAGCAACTTATGTTAATTTAAAAAAATGGATAAAAAGGAATTTCGTGTGTTAATAAAAAAATACGAAAAATACTATTGAAGACAAGGCTTGGCTTGAGAAACATTATTCAGACTTTGCATCAAGAAAATCAACCGTAGAGAAGTGGTTTGCTAAATTTAAACGAGGCGAAATGAGCACCGAGGACGATGCAGGCAATGGAAGTTGATTGGGATAGTTAAGACCCTAAAGATACCAAAGGAACGTGTTGGATATATCGTGAATGAATATTTCTTTCAATATTCTTTCCGCCCTCTCAGAGGAAGTCATTGACTTCATGAAAGCCATTACGATGTCATTGAACACGAAATTTGACGTCTAGTAATTTATACGGACAATCTAATGCATGTCTCTTTCCAAAACTCAACGATTCACCAAAGTTTTTTCAAATTAATAACCTAAATAACTTTCTCCATCCGGAAATGCCATTGGTTTGCGACACAGTATTATTTTGCTTAAGGAACGTGTTCCCAAAAAACAGAACAGTTATGGTTCTCTTCTGAATATTGGCCTCAATTTTAACGACCTCAATATTATAAAAAAATGCTTAATAGAAGATAAAAAAGATCTGTGTCTCCGATCAAAATTCTACGTCATTTGTGATAGGTTTTACTTTCTAATTAACCATAGTTGCGATAGGACCTACGTTTGCATAATCCGGGCAAGACAATCTGATATATATGATGAGCAACGCAGAACAAATGTTCTTCCAGTGGTTTTCAGTGATACGGCAAAGCTATAACATATTGATATAATACATTACAGACTTTTAACTATAACGATTTTTCGGTTTTTATATATAAGCGTTCTTGTGGGAAATTTCTTAGAGTAATGCAATTTAAAACATTCTGTCATTGACAAATGCAGCAAACAAGATACTTTTAAGCAAAGAATCTTGAAAGAAGAGAATAAAGATAAAATCTTGAACTTGGAAGGCCATTTTTATGGCCATAGGATTGCAAACAAATTGCAAAAAATAACAAATAAGTTATTGTATAATAACAAAACGTGTCTACAGCACATATCTAAATTTTAAAAGGGTTTTCTCGAAACACGATTTTTCAAAACGGCCCGCAGTATAATTCTACAAATTTGCATTTTTTTTCAGCTGAATATCTTTTAAACAACACTATAAAGAAAAATACGTAGGATATTTTCGATAAGTTAATTTACACATTTTTTACGAATAGAAGATTGATTTTTTGATTGAATATTGAACAGTTTCATTGCAATGGTTGTCTATCACACAAACCTAAATATTTTCAAAACATACTACGCATTTCTTTAATTTTATGCATGTCACTATTTTCTTTTTTACATTCAAATTTTCTTGCCAGAGAACTTCTTGAATTAAAGATATCTCACGGGAATGGATCTGGAGATACCATTTTTTCATACTTTTCAAAAATAATTTCTCTAATTATATATATGTTTAAAAACCTCTTCGAAATTTATTATTCTATTACCTTTCTTTCAATCAAACAAAATACGCGTTTTTAGGGTGTTACAGTGGTGTCGTTCCTTCAACAGCCCCTATAAAAATCTAAAGATACATTCATATTTTTTAATGCAAAGATTTTATTCTCTTTAGAATAGCAGCGGTTCAGTTGATGGTTGCATGCGCACCAATGGTCATCCTGGCGATAATCCCTTTTATAGCAACATTGATAGCATGCCTGATATTAGACCACGCCGTAAATCTATTCCATTAGTATCGGAATTGGTAAGTACAAAGTACAAGTTAATCGTATAACATCAAATTATAAAATATAAAACATCCATATATATTTATGTACAATATAATTGTAATTGATTAATCTTACGCAGTCACACAATCACTATAAGAAAACATCCGATCCGTTGCTCTTTCCTTCATTTTCTTTCTGTACATATATTTAATTTTAATATATAAAAACTGTACAAATATAAGTATGCATACATTCACATATATATATACACATATAATTTGAAAAAATTTCAAATTTTTGTTTAGCCGAAATCTTGAAGATCTCGACAAAATGTCTCCAAAATTCTCTCGGACCCTTTTGGGTGATTATCGATTTGACTAGTATTTAAAACTTGTGACAATTCCTTAAAGTCCTATAAAACACTTCAAAATCTCATGCATACTTACTTTATTTTTGGTATTACTGTCTAAAGTAATGTTTTTTAATTTATTTACGATCTTCTTTTCCTTCGATGAAACAATTATGAAATGGATGAATCGAAACGTATACTCGATCGATGGTTCTCCCATGGATTCACAGGTGCTTAAGGTATAGAAACTGAATACTCATCAAAAATATATATAAAGAAAATACAATCTATGAGAACTATGTTTTTCGAATTGTAATTACACGAGTGTTTTCTTACATATTCGACTTTATTAGTGATCTTTTCTCACACCGCGGGTGAAGGCTTTAAATATTCTGACGATTACTTGCAAAATGTGGTGTTGAACTTCCATTTTATAAGTTTTCGCTAAATTGTTGCAACACTTTTGCGCTGCAATTTAAGTTTTTTTTAGAAACGAATTATAGGAATCTCTTTATGAAGTATAAATTTTAAATATTTCAAATACATATAAAACAAGCTAATACATATGCATTTGGTTCCTTTGAAGCTCTGTTATACCTTTCTCCTATGCTTTGTTTTTAAGTGCATTGCTCAAATCCAAGCGTGCCCTAACTATTGAGCGTGCTCTAAGTACATTGCGTGTGCAAGTTATCTGCAAGCTCCTAATTATATTCGACTTATACGCTGTCAAAATCTTTAACAGAAGATCATGCTTTTGTGAATAATATAGCCGCGATGAACTACAGATGCTGTCCAAGTTTAGATGTAACGCGTGAACTAGATCTGTTCCTTTCGCATATTAAATTATTCGGTTACAACGTTTGATAATAAAAACTAACTCTCAATCGCTCACATTAAAAGCAATTGCCCGCTGTGCAATTTTTTAATCTCATAACAAAGTTTGTTTCTTATTGTTTTGAGTTTATGTAATGTTTCCGATTAATCTGAATTTCTATTGGATCTGAAATATTATCTTTTCATGTGGCTGCTTTGATTGAGAGAAAAGCGTATTAACGTAATATATAAGACAAAGATAAGCAACGTAAATAAAAGCGAATTCAATCAGTCGGTTATTTTTAAACTTCATCCGGTTATAATTGAAATAAAAAATTTCCATGTGTGTCTAGAAAATCTTAAAAGTGACATTTGTGATTTCAAAAGAGAAACATATACGGATAGACTTGGCTGAATGAATTTCACTATTCACGTCTTTTGAAAATATAGCCTTAACACTAATTTGGCCCATTTGGATAGTGTAATTTTAATGAAATGCAAAACTAACTTTACAAGGCACTAAATAGAAAAAACTTGACGTTCATATAATGCAACTAGGTAGAACGATTTGATGTAATAAAATGTACATTAACTAAATATGTAACTGAGTAGCGAACAAACGCGTACACAGCTATTTTAAAGGAATGTATATTGCTAAGCTTTATTTTAATCAAAATAATATGCATGCGAATATTATGTATATAACATCTAATTTTTAAAGTTTTTGAATGATGCGAAAATCAATTAATGGAAGACAATTATTATTATCCATTTGGGCTTTATTTTTTTTCTTCTTCCCATAAAATCACGTTTTCATCTACTGGCAATAGTTCATAACTTAACGACTTCCAAAAGAACACAAGTTCATTTATTATATCAATATTTGGAAATCGTGAGACTGTGGAATTGTAATGCAATTTAAAAGCGAGCCTGGCAAAAAATGTGCCTCAGGATAATCTTGATGTACTAGTTTGAGACAGCAAGGCGCTTAGCTTTGAAATGTTGTAAATTATTTCTCTCCAAAAAAGTTGCAATGGAATCACCCACAGTCCTCCCATTTTGTTACGTTACGGTTTGCCACGTATAATATTATTGCTCGAACTAATTATGTCAGGAGCAACAACCGTGAACCGAAGTACATCTTGTTTTCTTATTGTCTTTCTTCAGATAATAAATAAAACTTAAAGGTTGATAGGAAAGTTTTTGTATTTGTTCTTAAAAACACGTGCAGTGTTATGTATATCATTTTGGTGACCCTAGCCAGAATGCTGGCACTATTATTGCAGTTGATCATTTGTCATTCTCTCTCTTTTTGCTTTACGTTCAGCATAAAACTACATGTTTTCAGTTTTCAGTACATCAGTTCAGCATTTGTAATTTAACTAGGAAAAGAATTGAGCATCTATTGTTGAGCTAAAAGTATATTAATTAAAGTAAAACAAATAAATTCGATCGATTGATACAGCATTCGCTGCTTGAAGCGAAAGTGTAAACAATTTAATTGTCACCATATATCTGTTTTTTATCGCTCGTTTTGTCTAATCAATGAAATAAATGCATGAAAATTCCTGTAGCCGGAACTGTAGGACAAATTGTTCCAAAAATATGAATGAAGTTTTTGCCACGAAAAGTTGCCTTGAAACAGATCATTAACATGCGAGCTCAACACAATGTGAATATATTTACCACAGTTAGATATGTTTTGGTGTAATTTTTGAATCGCTAAGCTTTAATATTTATTTAAATGTTCATTTACTAAAAAAATTGGTTACAGAAACAAATTCCAAGCAATAACTGGAAGAAACCTCAATATGAACCAAAACTTAAACTTTGGGCTAGAACTCTCATAAACAAAAAGATGTAAAATAATACTTATAATGATACTTATAATACCAATACAAGAAAGTTATCCAGTACAACTTTCTAGTTCCAGCATGACATAGACTTTTCATTACAAAACAACAATTTGCAATTTGTAACTACATGCTTTATAATAACAATTTATTTTTAATTGTGTTAATAAAACCAGTAAAGATATCAAGCCTATAATATTTCCTGTCATAAAGCCTATATACCAAGCTAATCGGACTAATCAGTAGATTATTAGTGCAGCAATTAGAGAGTTTCAAGGGCGTATAGGGTGGATTCGAACATTAAGTTAACAAAGCTTAATAAACAAGAAGAGGATATGCAGTCCTGAATATAATGGAAGAATATGGAGCCTGAACTTGAACTGAACTGGAATCAAATAACACACCCAAGTCTTTAAATGAAGACACATTCTTCGGCACATAGTTATTAATAGAATAATAGATAGACAATGAGGATACCCAACGTTTGGCGTATGCATTCTTGCATTTACTTAAACTACATGACATACTATTAATAGAACACCAATCATTCAAAGATTATAAATTAGATTATCAGCGTCGAACGCAGAGTTAGCTGAAGTATAAATTTTCACGTCATTCCCAAATATAAGCATTTTAGAACAACAGACATACGAGGGAAGATCATTAATGTATAAAATAAATAATATAGGGCCCAAATGGTTTCCCAAACCAAGATACCCCACGAGTGAGCAGATTTAAATAGTATTCTTTGTAAGATAATTGAAAACCCACAACAAATTCTCAGGGAAACCCATCTGACAAAGCTTACAGATCAACAGTTCTTGATTCACTCTATCAGACGCTGTTGAAAAATCTGTATATATCACATTCATCTGCCTGCGTACATCAGACACCTAAAAAATATCAAGGTCCAGAAAGTTGGTAGATCTTGATCTACCTTTTATTAAGCTATGTTAACATGGTGATAAAACTGACCTTATTATCGACGATAATGTCACTGTCAATAAAGCTTCGATTAATTTAAGTAGGACACTGTGCTCTATAACGAATCTATAATTGTTGATGTTGCCTCTAGAACCACTCTCATACATGGGAAATAATAAAAATAGTTTTCCTTATTGAGGGAAAGTTACCGAACTTAAGACAAATGTTAAAAACTTGCATTACGAGAATGCAAATTACATACACAATTCCTGGGATTGCAGATGGAATACCGTTAGGACCAGCGAGACAACTGAACTTGAGAGTAGAGAATGCAGAAAAGATTTCCAATTCAGAAAGTACAATGGGTCTGAAAATGTCGAATGACTTAATATGATATGGATAAAGGCCAGACGACGCAGCATTAATAGCATAAGACTTTGGAGACAATTCTGCAAAAAGGCCGGCTATTTCACGATCCTAAGACGTTTCTGAAGTTTCGCTTGATAGCTAAATATCTAATCAAGTCAACAAATAACCCATTACGTGTGCTTTCTAGAAGCCCGTTCTTTTTATTTCTCAGTCTTCTAAGATGAGCGTTGAACAAAGGCAAACTAAAGTTCAGGTAATGTTTATCAACGTTTATAATAAACATTTGCTGAGGTTAGAAGACTTCTGAAAAAAAAGCAATGTCTTTCATAGACGACTGAAAGAAATACAATTCCAGATTGGGTACAAAATATTTGCAGTAGTAGCAAGTAGCAGAAAACAGTTGCAAAATGGGTTTTTTAAAACATCGACAAGCGTAGAATAGTGGTTTGAATTGCTAAAATGTCTCCCCGTCGCATCCATCTTACAATTATTATTTGTTCTAAAAAGTAATCAAAAGTTAAGCAATAACAAACATTTGTAAAGATATCTCAATGGAATCTAACGATGGTATAAATTAAATTAATTATTGCATTTTGCTATCTTTGTTTGACACTTTTATTTTACTCTGTAATATATTTTATACTTTATAATATGATAAAAATATTTGAAGAAATATTTACAGAAATTTCAATTCGGTATAGGTTCGGTAAAATCTACATGTAAAAGCAGGATCGTCACATAATAAAAATATTTCATGTAGAAAGTGTATGTAAGTTTGTCAAGTATAAAAATGGGAGAAGGATGTACTATTATGAATTAAGAGTTTTGTAAAGATCTATTCTTGCCAGGCTATTTCCGTCAAGACTAAATTCCGAATCTCAAAATTAATTCGCCCACAAGTCACTACGAAAATGAAGAAACACAGCCGGTTTAGCATTTATTGATCATTGTGATGATTTTTTAATAGCACTGCTCGTATGTTATTTCTAAGGCTTAAATCATGCTTACTTTAACAAAATTAATTTAAAAAATACATTGTAAATATAAACCATAATCACAATTATAATATAGCGGCGTGCTGCAGTTTGGCACTATTTTGTTTATACACATCTGCTGTTTTAAATTGTAGTTTCAACATTTTTAAAAGTGTGTCATTTGTTTTGTTTTCTTTTTGTTGTGATGTATTAGTGGACACGCTTTCGTCGAGACATTGAAAAGCGTGCCCACATACGAACTTAGAATAAGTCTATTATAAATAGAAAGCGAAACTGAAAACTTTCCATATAGAGAAGCAATCGGTTCATTAGTCTTCTTAGCAACGCGGACCAGATCAGATATAGCTTACGTTCTTACTGTACGTTGGAAACATGCTAAATGAATCTTAAACTATTTAAAAAAAAACGATTAGGCGAGGCAGACCTTACAGCAGATGTAAAAAATATTTATCTCTTTTGTCGCCATTCTGATTGAGCAGGCTATGTATACATTTTGTAGTAGTACCGAATTATGTTACACAATAGCGGCGGCATAGCCTGAACCACAAACAAAAAAACAATGATTTTCATTTCTTGATCCTAGACGAAGGTCGTACCAAGTGAAAGATTTGAAAGAATGATGCAGATATATGGCCTTCTAACGATTAGATTTAATAATGCTTTAAAAACGAAAGAGTATATTGGGTATAATGCCTTCAATTAAGAAACAAAGAAGAAAACTATATATTCGGCTGTGCCGAATCTGCCTGCCACCTTTATCTTAAAAAAAGGTCAAAGAAACCTAATTTTCATAGGTAAGTGTAGCAGATTTTTGCAGACTATGCGTAGTGAGCAAAACATCCAAAAACAGAGATATTTTCAACTTCTTTTATACTATAAGCATGGTCTTTGACCAATTTGGCCCACTTTCAATACCAATATATGTGAAAGATCTTTCAATGTTTTTTACCAAATTTCGTAAAGATATCTTAATTTTTGCAAACGCGAAAATGGTTATCACAGGCATTACAGAGATAAGTTGACAAACGGACGGAAGTACATGTCTTGACGTATTTCGAATTTGATACTAATCAAAAATATATACACTTCATGGAGATTCTGAAGCCCCTTTCTTGATATCGCAAAGGTATTTCACAAAAAAATTAAAACCCAATACTTTATTATGTCGAGTGGGCCTATTCGATATTCTCTATTTTTCTAACGCTACAAAAGGATAGCTATCTCAATAATTGTGAAAATTTGTACAGATCTGTTCTCTATGGTTTATGAGTAATAAGCAGAAAATCTAACTTTTTTTCTTAAAAAATGCTTGCAAAGATTTCGCCCTTTTTTAAAACCAATCTGCTTGCGAAAGCTCTCAATCTTTCGAGCGAATTTGAAGCGGATATCTTCCTTTTTGTGGTCAGAAAAATGTTTACTACAGATATAACGCAGACGGACACCCGAACTCAGATCCTTAAATAGGTTTTAAATTTGCTGCTGATGAAAAATGTGGATGTTTATACATATATATACTATACATATACATATATATATATATATATATGTATATATACTATACATATATATAAATATACTACATATGTACTCTGGCTTCTATGAAACAAAATGACAAAATGAATATATTCTTCGCGGGTGGGTGTAAAAAGGATGAACCTCTGGTAAACCTTTTCCTAGTACCATACGTAACGATTGAAAAGATGTATTCTTCTTTTCCAATTTTCTGTTTCAAGAGAGCACGTATATGTGTGTATTTTTATTCTTCTATTAATTAAAACCTTTTTCTTTTCTACTGTAATCAATAAAATTGAAGAATATATACTTGGAGCTCTATTTCGATAACGTTGTTTGTTCTTGCATGTTCCTTCGTTGCAAACATTTCGTTTTAAGAACTTGGTATTAAAATTATTTGTTTAACAACATCAAGTTTGCTTGAACAGGTGCCTAGTGGAATGCAGTGTATTTCAGTAGGGCAGTGCGGTAAGTATTTTACTAAAGAAACAGGGAACAAATTAGCAGTTTTTTCTCTATTTATTATCATTACGATTTTGTTCCACTTGCTCACGTTGCCGGAATTTCATGATTTTTTAACTTAGTCAAAAAATTATGGAAGAACAATGACTTAGAAACTGCAATATAATACCATTCATCAATGAGATGTCGTTTAAATTTCGAAGATGAAAGGGACAGAGAAGCAAGCATTGTTAACAACCTTTCGATATTATATATATAACGATAGTTTTGGTGAATATGTAGATGATTTTTTTACCCTTGCTTTATCATCGCGTATGACCAAAAAACGTCTCTAAATGTTATAAAGACTTGTTCGAGAAACGTGCTTGATACCTTAAATATCGTACTCAGTTTTTAAATTACAAAGAACTTGTTACAAATAATCACAAATATACTTAAAGAATTTTAAGAATGCTACTTACCTTATCTTTTCGCGACTAGAACTACTTTTCCTTTTCAAAATTCATAAAATAACGTGAGTTGTCCAAAGTTTTCGGTTGATGCATGTTATTTGATAGTATGCTTTTTACTTTTATTTAAATTCAACATTTTTTATGGTCGAATGTGTATAGAATATGTTTACAAAAAATTTGTTGTGTAGGTAGTACTCAGATTAAAATTTCTAATTTAAATATAAATCTAAGTTATGTTATATTTCGTAGACAATGGCTGCTACAAAGCGAAATGCTGGCTTAACTTCAGCAGTGCCAAGGGCTACTTTGAACGACGAAGAGTTGGTAAGTGAAATGTGGACGGATTTTGTCCAGTATTTTCATACTGAGATTTATCAATGTCAAACATGGTGGAGTTTTAATCCGATTTGCTTATATGTTTTTGTTTTTCGATTTCATAAAAGAAAACTCATGTATACCGTAAGGCATTGCAGGCTTTAATATATCCTATATCTTCAACGACACCACATAATTTTGTTTTGTGGACGGCAACATCACCAACTTATTGTTATGAATGTGAAGGTCTTTTATGGGGCATAGCACGGCAAGGTGTCCGTTGTACTGAGTGTGGGGTTAAGTGTCATGAGAAATGCAAAGATTTACTTAATGCTGATTGCCTACAAAGTAAGCTTGATATCTAATTTCTTTTAAACGACTTTCTTCTAATTTGCTTGTTATTTAACAGGAGCAGCCGAAAAAAGTACGAAGCACGGTGCTGAGGATAAAGCCATTTCGATTATAAAGGCTATGGAGGAACGAATGAAACAACGGGAACGAGATAAACCGGAAATATTCGAACTTATCCGGTAAGTCAGCCCAAAAGATTTTATATAATGCCCCGTCGACCATTAACAATGAATTATGAACACAAATAAATTCTCATTATCTTTCCCTCACTGCCACCAACACCACCACCACTGTCACTACCATGATAATATGATCTTTTATATTTCAAGTTAAGCCTCACTTCGGCTTGTTTTTAACAATTCCTGAGATGTCTCAAATTAACTTTTGAAGATAAAATGTGCACGTAATTTTTTAGCACTTTGGGAAAAATTAGAAGAACAAAGCACGAATCAATTACAAGAAACAATAACAACAACAAAAATAACCATAAGAAGAGTGTAATTATTTTCCTTCTTACGGTGCTTGCTTTTTGAGACAGTTGCTTGTGGCTTTGTAGTGCTTACAAGTGGAAGTCGAAAACTAGCAACATTTTCTTTCGCCAATAGTTTACGATGTTTACATAATCTTCTACTATCTGATGTAACGCACAAAAAAGAATGCTATAAAAAGCAAAGGTATTAATTTTCGAAACCGTTCTCTCTTTGTAATCCAAAAAGTTTACTTTTATGAATACATATTATTGGATGAAGACCTTAACACATCTTCATTTTTCATGCTATCAATATATTCACTAAAAAAATTTAAGAATGGAAACCAAGTAATTTGCTAGTTTATTTAAAATTGAGCCGAAAGTCCCTAAAATTTATGTTTTCTTGATGAAAGTAACATTTTGAGTCTACGTAAAATGAAAATACCTTTTTTCGTGTTTGCCAAAGTGCACTGGACATTATGGCGTACCGTGGGGTACCGTATAGCTTGCAGTGGAATTATAATTAACAATTTATTAAAAATTTTATTTTCTTCTTACCACATCCAAGTTAATTATAACTTTTCTCTTGTTAAGAATGTAAAATATCATGACAACTCGAATTCGTATGTAAGAAACAATATTGGTTGTAACTTTATTCAATATTTAAATACCAAAATTAAGATTGGGCTTCACTTGGGGTTAATATAGTATGCTCTCTTCCTAGAGCAGAATGTAATTTTAAATTCAGTTTATGTGATGTTTAATACTCACATCTAAACAAATATTAGATTACAAAATGAAATATGTTCGCTCTGTGTAGAGAATGAATTTAGTCTTCCATTTTAAAATATTATATGAATTCATTATATTATTATAGATTCCACCTCGAGTAAGTAAGTTATTCGAACGCGCCATAATTCCTAAGATATTCAAACAATTTCGAAGCCGGAGATTTACCATATTATATTGATTCAAAGCCTTATATTTATCAATCAAATATACATCATCGATGTTACTAAAAACGAAGAATAAAATATCTTGAATATAAGACATTATGATACATTTCTTTAATATAATTTCTAAAAGATATCTTTTAAAACTAACGTGATAACACTTACTTTGCAACTTTGAAAGCCATGCCCAATCGAGTCTTAATTTAATTTGCTCTGTTTAAGCAAAAATCATATGTTGTTCTGGTCAAATTATCCAACTATTTTACCAAAACTCATGACCGCTGACTTTACGTGCTCTACTGTCAATTTTCTATAAAATATCAGATTGTAATGTTTCACTCCTGAAAAGCGGATTCAAAAGAATGCAACTGCGGTTCCTTAAAGTATTGATTATGAATATTCTATCATGCGACTTTCTGAAGAATTGGGAGTCCGTGGGAGATTTTAGTTATTGAAAACCAAGTTCGAATATCGTTTCTGTACGCGTTTATGCGTTACAAAAATATTCGTTGTTGTAAATATAAAAGTATTGGATATACACCTAATAGAAAAATAGGTTTGTCTCGTAGGCAAATCAACAGTGTATAAAAATTCGCCGAAAAATATGCCTATATAAAGAGAGATCATCATTGGGCCAAATTGTTCCTTTTAATAGATATATTTAAGTAAAATTATTACGCCGTGTGTGCATATCTAGTTACTATGAAAGAATTTTCAAAAACGTAAACAGTCATGCATCTACTACTGAAGAGCTTTAGTAAAGAAAGAAACTTTTAAATTATTTTGTTATTGAACAAAAATTTTCCATGGCTATTTAATTATGGTAAGATTTATTAACAGAGAAGTTTTTCATAATTTTCATTTAAAAAACAAAAATACAAGAGACGTGAAAGTAAGATCACACAAGCCGTGGTGTCTGAACTAACCCATAATTAAAAGAGTAAATCCCGATATATTTAGTACTCATAAGTCCAATTCTTTTTCACTATGATAAATTGTTGACAAGAGCTACTGCAAATTGTACAATCAACCGAATGTATCAGTAAGCTTTGTGGTGAAACAGTTCATAACATTCATTTCCCAATTCTAGCCCACCACACAGCTATAGGAACGTTTGAAAAATTTTTGGAAATCAAGGTTGTGAAATGCTCACAAATAGTTTACAAATTGTAGTTCGTAACATAAAACTTTTGAAGATACAGTTCAACCATATTAAAAAGTTTTTGCACAGTGAAGAATTTTGTAAAGCTTCCAAAAATAAGTTGTTACATCAATTAGGAAAGCGAGGACTCAATTTTGACGTATCAATACAAGAAATATTTAAGAAAATTACTTTATGCGTAAACAAATGGGCCAAAAATTTTTCGTTACTGAGTATATCAAAAAATTTGAAAATTGTACATGCACGTGGTTATCTAAATAATCTAAAAACCTGGTGGTGGGTAGGTGGGAGTCACAATATGGTAAATTGAGCGTCGCTGATTTCACTGTCGATGACATATACTTATGGAGATTACTCGGTGGACTAATTTCTATATACTTTTATAGCATCAAACAACAGCGAAAACCTATTGTGTATTTAATATATTGCATATGCAAGTGCGATGTTGTTTTTTATGTTCCCAATTACCAAATATTTTCTTTAGAGCGGTATTCAACATTGACGATAAGTCACATATAGGACACATGAGGGCTGTCGAAAAAAGCGTTTTGGATGGCACCAGCAAATGGTCAGCTAAAATAGCGATAACAGGTTTGATTCTAATTATTGTTTTAAGTAGTAAATAAATTCTAATATATTTTATTAAATTTTCGTTTATTGTATATGTAAGTATGTGCGTGTGTTTGGTGTGGTTACGGACATCTGTGTGAGAATACAATTTTTTAATAGCTTACTGTACTGTGTTCACTTCATCTTACTTTCAGTTATATATAACAAACATATATATGCACATATGCATATGCAATGTGTGTATATAGAGAGAGAGAATCGTTTACGCATAGGTACCTATTTACAGGGATAGTCAGTTATCTTTAAAGTGAAAATTAAAAAGAAGAAATCAGAAACTGAACACAATCGGTGCATTAAATATTTGAATTCGATTTGATTTAAATATGGCTTTTCAAATTCAATTTTGTGGCAGTGCGGAATTTGTTCAAAGTGGATGACAGATTACGGTGGATTTGGTCTTAATTTTGTGATATCTTACGTATTGTTTTATTTTTTTTAATAAATACATTCCGATATCAAAGTGAATAAATTTATCGTTTCTGATAATTAAAAAAAAATATAATTATTTTATTCGGCTTAAACCGGATTTTCTTATATACCCACCACTAGATTATGTTTAAATAAAAAATTAAAGGCAAAATAAATGTACGTCGTCTACGGGATAAATGCCGTAACGAAAAAACGTGAATTGGCTTAGTAAATTTCCTTGATTATCTTTAAAACGCTCCTTGCTCTGGTCGTCTAGTCAATGTTAATGTCGGTTAAATCAAATCAATTAAGTTATCTCAAAATTGACAAGTCAGCTGTTTTGAAACGTTGCAGAACATTTGAATCGCAACAAAAGGAAACCTTATATTTAAAAAAAATTTAAGATATACGATACTTGAAATCATAATTACATACCTTTCCTAAAAATCATTTGTGATGAATACTCTAAACGTCATTTATATATATTTTCATGTATAATAAATCAAGGAGAAATTTGTAGCGTTTTTCAACAATATTCATTTTCCTATGTTTTAAATCAGTTGTATTCCACGAAACATATGTCGTTCTGATCGATAACTCTCCTCTTTTTCAAATAAAATCATTAAGTCAGCATTACAAAACTTCTGAGATTTCTAGACTGAATCATGTAATTTTTAAAGGCTTCCGTTGAAATCGGTTTTACTCGATTAATAGTATTTCCATTAATAGAAAGTTGTACGTGGTAGGGTAGAGAGTAGAATCAATCGTCCGGCCAAGCCTAAATTATATTCAAACTAATAAATAAAATCAAACCAGAATTTAACACCTTTTGCGCAGCTTCATCCAGTTTGTACTACAATCTTTTTTATACATTATTCTCTGTAATCAAATTTTCATTGTCCTTATCAGTTTGCATCAACATGTTTTGGATCTCGTTTCGTGTCAGCACCGATTCGCAAGATGGAAATTCGGCTAAATTAAGCTTTCAGCGCTACTTTTTATGTCCATCTTTACGTAAGTAGTCCAAACCTGTTTTTGAACAACTTCTACTTCCGCAATGACATTATAAGATTAAATGTGTCCGTCTTTTCTAATTTTTTGAAGAATGTGACGGACTTTATCAACGATTCGTCGACCAAAGCTCTATTCGGTAGTTACTTTCCAGACGTAGCGTTGACTTGATAAGGTTACCAAAATTATGCGAATCTAATGCTCTGAATTGGGAAAAAACACAATCAATTTTTACATTGATGCAATACATGGGTTTTTCGTAATTGCAAACAAATTCATAAATCAATTTAACCGATTTAACTCTATCAGACGATTATATAATAATTAGAAGTAGTTTAAGATTCAATCTAAGGAAGGTCTTAGGGCATAATCGAAAAAGTAAAAGTTCTTTATCGATAAAACCATTGAAGTCTCTGAACCATAGCGCAGAAGAAAATTTGAAAGCAATTTTTTTTAAAAAAAGACTCAAGACTGAAATCTGCAAGCCTGGCTTCCACAAACAGACGAATGCCGCCATTCTAAGCAAAATCATAGAGATGTTTCAATTTACAAGCCATTTTCCTATAAAAACATTGTTTCATAGAAAAGCTGATATTGGAGTGTTTTATTGAGGCTATTGCTCCGCAATATTGTAAAAATTAAAATTACGACAAGAAAATACGTTGTTTTCTTTTATGACTATTGATCGGTTACAACACCAGAATACGGCATATTTTTACGCGTTACAAAAATTTGTTAATTATTATGGGGCACTTTTCCTGTGATTGGTACTAAAAAAGAAACAATTTATGAGAAAAAGGTGATAGACCTTATCATTATTTGAAAAACAGATGCGCCCAAATCAAATCGCAAACAAAGTTTCACATTACAAACAAAAAAGTGATAAAACAAACGGCATTAAGAAGCAATTTTATGCTAATTCAAATAAAAAAATTCTTTGCAATATAAAGATTTTAAAATCTTCAAAAAAAAAATTTTGCGTTAATAAAAACACTATCTCACTACAATTCTGTGACCACGACGTGATGGCGCTATATTGCACATCTGTAAGAAATACCGCAGGAGGAGGGGGCTTGGAAGAAAGTGTTCCTGGTTTATTATAACCTACACCCAGTCACTGACCAACATTTTCGACACAGATTATCGCACCGAGATAGGGGCCACTTCAATGATTAACCGTTAAATGCATACTGTCACCAGTTGTCTACATACCTGTTTTATTTTTTTTACTCAAAAAGTTTAGTGTGGACGTATTCGAAAGGAGGTTGATAACCACGTGTAATAAATCACCCCTGAAAAAAACCGTAACATTATTTTTAACGGGCAGGTTATATTATATATTTATTTATATATTTATATATTTTTTATCATTTTAATATGGTGACTAATAAAATTCAGTTTTTTGAAGAGTTTTAAATTTCCTATGAAGGAGTGATTTATATAGCTACTAGAATATATATAATGGAAATTGCGTCTTTTAAATAAAAAATGAAATAAAAAGCGATTGATCAAAGTGTTGACAAAGATTTCGGCGAAATGGAGACCTTTTGCCTTCTTTTAGCCGCACGTAAAGATGTTGACAGATTACGTGATGCACCTGATGTCGGCGTAGTCGATAATAGACTGTTTAGGTTATGTCGTTCAATTCCACGAGCAATGAACCATATCATACATTTGGACAATTTCCACACATCCATTTCTCTACTGCATTACCTATGGACCCAAGAAAGGCACTAGTCAATGCAATCGCTTCGGGATGATCTGTAATTTGCCGGATGCAAAATATTTCATGAAGGATTCTGTAGTCCGACGAATCTATAAGGAACAAGGTGGATTACGAAGGTCTTGTTATCTTTATAACGTGCTGAAAAACAAAAGTCCCGTCACCAAACGCAAAAATATTCGAAAACAAAAACATCCATATGGAAGGAATTGACCTCATGGCCAGCTTTTTAGGTAGAGATAAGAATTAAAAGTCGCAAGTAGTATATCAGATTACTTTAGCACATGATTAACATGGCAGTTATCAATTCGTGGATATTCTACAAGAAAAAAAAGCAACTCAAATCTTTAGTTGCGTAGAGAGCAGAACTTACAGAGGCATTATATTCGTATAAAAAGGACGAACGGAAGAAAGGAGGAAGTCCCTCAGACAGTAATGTAGGAAGGGAAATAGAAGCCAAAAAACGCCGAGGTGCTACAAAATGTACCAAAAGCTATACGGACGAAAAAATTGGTACCTACTCATGAACAAAAATTGAAAACATTCTGGTCGAAATATTAAATTATAAAATAGCTAGGCGTACTCATTCTTCAACAAGACAATTCAAACTGTGTTTTAAACGTTTAGTCAAAATCGGTGTAGACATTTTTGCTTCATTTCCTCACTCAGAAGATCAACCACATATCCTAACTG
The DNA here is from genome assembly GCA_000671755.1 of Glossina brevipalpis. Classification (NCBI taxonomy): domain Eukaryota; kingdom Metazoa; phylum Arthropoda; class Insecta; order Diptera; family Glossinidae; genus Glossina; species Glossina brevipalpis. The sequence continues at coordinate 57,567 of KK351050.1, read as the reverse complement.
CTGCAGATCGTTTTTCAAAGCGACCTGAAGCAATACCCATTACAAATACAATTTCTTACATTGTTGTAATTGAACATTTCCATCGCAGCTTTAATTAGTCAAGGTCATATTCGGTAGACCAAGATTTCACCTATTGTGTTACCTGGTATCCGCTCTAGTTTAAAAGACGATGTACAGACCTCTGTAGCTGTAGTATTATATGAAGAAACCTTATATCTTTAAGAATACTTTTTTCATTAACTCTACAGTTAATTAGAATGTCGCTGATTTTTTGCATCAATTGCATTTTATTGTACAAAACATCAAACCTCAAACGTTTCGAAACCATCCATCACAAAAACAAGTCCTCAGGTATAACGCATGCATACTATTGTATTGCATACTATTGTATGCATGCGTTGGTATTGTTACCAAGATATCAAGGACCATACAAGGTTCTCAAAAATTTACATTTTTCGAAATTCAACTGTCTAAGAGAGACGACAAAATTTCTATTAACAGACCTAAGCCGGCGTTTTTAGAAAGTGACAATTCGATTGAAACTTCATGTTATCTCAACAATGTAATATCTAAGGAAATCTTAGAAACGTCACTTTGTCACAAGGAGGGCGGTGGCGTGGCGTGACTAAAGTTAAAATGTACTGTTTTTTATTTTCGACTTTTATCGTCAGTCATGTTTTTCATCTTTGTGGATTAAGCTTTGTTTGTTTCTTTTGGTAATAAACTATGTTCGAGATTGTATTAAATAATTATTTACAATAAACAAAAAAATTCTATCTAACTACAGATTGGTAGACTATCACGAAGCCGTGACTAAGAAAATATTCTAGTGATAGCGGTTCCATAGCAGATTTCATTTTATAGAATTTAAACGGGCATAAACTCCTCGTCTTTACAAAGTTACCCTATTCCGGCCCGCCTAGACAATCATTCTTAATATGTCAAGATATACTCAGCTAAGAGCGTTTCTATGCTTAAATTGAAATGGCTAGAATTATTTTAATACAAAGCTATACGCAGTTTCCTTCTTGCCTCACAATTGATCTTATTTCGGAAAGTGCCCTACTAATATACTAATTTTCTTAAGCTAATTTAATATACAAGATATTTAAAAATGCTTACTTTAAAATCATAATCTAAACAATTAAATGTTCGGTAGTTCCGTATTTAGTGCATGCGCAGCATTTTTGTTTTTTTCTTTTGTTTACTTTTATATATGCACATTGTGCTGCGCACACCTTATGTTATATGCACGCTACGTTATGCATACATTACATCCTCACCGTTTAGAAGAGAAATATGTTTGTGTTTTTAAGCATAAATAATTTTCTGAAGTAATGTATACATATATATATATATATATATATATATATTTATATACATATAAAATAGGTGGTAAAGAAGTATAATAGTATAATATATTTGTGGGATATAATAATATAATTGTAATATAATAATATAGTACTAATGTAGTAACGTAGTAATACTAATTCAGCTTTTACTTAATTATAATATTTCTTAGCTACATTTTTATGAATAGCCTTAAGTTTGCTCTTAATTTTAATGGTTATATTAGCTTCAATTATTTCCACTACCTCATACGGTCCAACGTACAGTATATCTAATTTCCTTCGATTATGTGCCTTTATTAGAATTAAATCTACAATTTTAATATCCAATTGGTTGAGATAATTTTGTTCTGAAGTGCTTTCCCTTGTTTCTTTTGCTTGATTTAAAATTTATTTTTAGCTTTTTCTATAGAATATTTTAATTTGGTTTTTAGCTCATTAGTCTTGTTGTCTAGATTATATATTGGTTTTGAGTTCAGCGTTATATCATTCGGCATGCATGGTAGTTTTTCATATATCAGCTCGAATGGAGTGTATTTTGTTTCTACATAAGGGGTAGTGTTATATGGAAGAGTATAGTACGGTATCCAATAATACGTTGTTCATCTCAATCATTCTCTGTTGTAAAGGCTGGAAAGTATTCGTTGAGAACTCTATGATTTTTTTCAACTGTTCCTAATATCTTAAATTGGTATGGAGTGGAGAACTTTAGTTCGATATTTAGTAATAGACATATATTTCTTTAATTAGTTTGTTATAGAACTCTGTTCCTCTATTGGACTTTAGTGTTTTCAATTTTGATCATGTTTAAATATTACTTCTTCTGCTAAGATTTTGCCAATTGGTTTTGCACTTTTATTTTGAATGGGTTGTACGATTATAATTTTGTTAACTCGCATTGAATTGTTTGTATATATCGAAAATTATTAGATGGTTTGCTTGATCCTACAGTATTTATACTTAATGTTTCAAAAGATGTTGATGGTGTATCCGTGGTTGTAAGAGGCTCTTTAGTCTGATTGGGCTGTCTACTCGTTTGGAAAATGGGGCATTTTATTTTCATACCTTTTTCTTTTCGTTTTAGTATTTATATATCATCTGTATATTTTTTCGTATTTTCATAACCTCTCAATTTGATATTCAAACTGTCGCATATATTTATCTAAATTCTAGAATTCTGATAGGATGAATTTTTCCAAGAGCTTGCAATAATAGCCTGGGTATTTATTGCCTTTAACTTTCTTTCTGTTTTCTTTAAATATTCATATCTTTTTCTCATATTTTGATATTTAATATTTATATTTTTATATTGTACCACATTCTTCGGTTTAGCAGCTATGTTTTGTTATCTTCCTATACACTTCCAATTAAATCTTTCATGCATGTTTCTATACTCCTCTTATTTAAATTTTCATATTTATTTATATTTTTATACTTTCCCACATTCTTCATTTTAGTGGTTATGTTTTGTTGTCTTCTTATAAACTTCCAATTAAATCTTTCATACATCTTTCTATACTCTTACTTAAATTTTTATATTTTTGTTTAAAATTTATACTTCTGTCTTCCGTTTTAATATCTTCATATATTGGAAATTTTGTGATCCTAAGAAGTCACATTTCCGAGAGAGTTAGTCTACATACTCGTTGGCTTTTAGCATCCTTTAAATCTCTTTATTATTTTGATGAAGTCATTTTAAAACTTTTTTTGAGTACTTTCGCTGTCTTTTTTATGACAGAGACATATTTGTCTGTAGCGGAGTTCTTTGGAAATTCGTAGTAATGACGTCGTCGCAGAAAAAAAAGCGAGCGGGCTTGTTCCTGCGTTGGAGGGATAAAATTCGATTGTCCCTGTTCTAGGTCGAGATTGTTATGGTAAGCAGGGATCCTTTCCAGTGTGCAGATGCTCTAGCGTGTAAATTGATAAAGCAAAGTGTAGTTGTTTGTCGAAATTCTTTTAGTTTGGCAGCATTGATTAGGATGAAAGTAGAAAGATAAAATTCGACAGGATTGGTCGCAGGATCGCCTCGTACTGTTAACGGTTTTAATAGCAGATTTTATTTTATAGAATTTAGACGGGCACAAATTCGGCATCTCTACAGAGTTCAAAGTACTTACCCTATTGTGCTCGGCTGTTCCCGCCAAGACAAACACCCTTAATATGCCATGGCTTACTCAACTAAGAGCGTTCCTATGGTTGAATTGAAGTGTCAAGACTTATTTTAATTCCAAAATATACCTAGTTTCATTCTTACATCACAATTAATGTTTTTTCGGAAAGTGGCATACTTATATACTAATTTTCCTAAGCTAATTTAATATACAAAATATTTCAAAATGTTGTAGACAATTAAACATTTGATAAGAGCGTTAGTCCAATTCAACGCTTCAGGCGGACGCAGTATTTTCGGAAGTGTGATACTTGTTTTGTTTTTTTTCTTTTGCTTTGTTTAGTTTTATATGTGCACACTACGCTGTGCATACATTATGTTAGATGCACGCTACATTATGTATACATTACAAAATACTAGGGTATGGAAAATCTTCGCCGAGCAAAAGTGAGCAGACAGGCTGATACAATTGATGTTTATTTGTTTACCATAAATTTCTAAGTTCAATTTGGATATTACCCTTCTGAAAAAATGTTCTAGCGCCTCTTCTTGTGGCTTGTGATCGCTATGAATTTTAGCCACGAAGAAATATTTCCGCTTCGGTGAAAGACAGAAAGGTCTAAGTTTGTTGAATACAGCAACAAATCGGAGCATAATTATTGAAAAAATAAGCCGAGATAAGCCACTGCGTAAAGTAATTATTCTTATTCTTTAAACGCACTTCCCATTAACAACGAAATCAGTTAAAATATCTGCTTATTGAAAAGAATATGCCACTTTGAGTTAAGGTGTGCACCTAGTCATGAAAACCTTAACCTCACGGTTTACCCAAGTACTGGACTACTTTTCAGCGAGCCACCGTCCCTGATAGAGGTAAACGATCCCCTGTATCCATATTTTACTGGTCCTCTATAACCGAGGTGCCAGAAAAAAGCACTTGGTATGCTGCAGACAGTTTCCTCTGGTTAAAGTTTTTGCCATCTAGAATATCATAACCACAACGATGTCCTCCGAAAGGCCATGCCCAGCGGTAAGACAACAGAGCGTTCTCCATATTTGTAAGACATAGCAACACAGTAAAAGAACCTTCCTCATTTAGGCAGCCTGACCCTGTGGATTTGTTTTGGCCAATTCTACTATCTTAAGGATATATTGTACTCGGAGAGTAATAGACGTGGTTCGTCTATTTCCACCATTCCCTCAGCCCAACTGCTGCTTGCTTCTCTCATCACTCAATTTTATTTTAGATTTGTTTTGTAATCCTGACACACCAAAAAAAATAGCACAAAGAGAAGAAATAGAAACAAAATACAATTCTCATTACACTTCTGTTCGGCAAACCCATTGAATTCAACAATATCTCGCCCTTGCGAGACACATTGATGGTAACCTTAAGCCATATTAGGGCGATGAAACGTAGCATATCGTTAGCATATTCCATTCACAAGCTGATCTGAACTCTCAAATGTTCACTACTTAAATGAATTTATGCAAATAAACGAGAACGTATTTACTTATTGCTTATGATGTTCAACCTGTTTTAAGCGTACAAGAGCGGAAGGAACTAGGAAAATAAACATACGACTTCTTTTGCAGTAGGCGCATTAACACACTTCACCGACATTTTTCTGCGATGGCAATGGTTTAACCCTTTCGTTTTAAACAAATGTTTTTTGTTGTTTTTTTTTTAATTCTATTTCTATTAACCTCTAGGAAGTGTTCGTTAACATCTTTCATTTTGTGAAAACTACCAGTAAAAAATTTGAAAATGTTATATGCTCCGAATTAAAATTGCATCTACTTACATTTCATGAAAGTTTTCTAATTCTTAGCGCCGTAAGGCGCCAAGGGGAAACGTTTCTTGATTTTTTCAAAAACCGCCATACTCATATTTTTTTTTTTTTCATTGGATGATCTCACACTAGTTCTATATAATTTTGTTTTTATTTAACTTTGCCTGTTTGTTGTTTATACAATGTAGTTTGTTTACAGAAAATAAATGAACGTCAGTTTATTTCTGCTTTATTATGGCAAAATAAAAAGCAGAGAAAGCCACGATGAAATGGCAAAAATTTTATTTCATCGCAAATCACGACAAAAGTTAGTGAAAAGACACATATTCATGATAGTGATTTTGTAAGAAATTTGTGACTAACACACTCTCGTCTCAGCCAAATTCTGTTCATGTAAGCTATTGCATTCAAGTCCGATTGATGACTATATCCGCCATCGCCAAATTTAGCATTTTGTAAGCATACCAACTGAGAAATTTGTTCTCTACTTATGTCATATCCGGTGATGTCAAAATTGTTATGGCAGCGAACAAACTTGCATTAGCATAAAATATAAACCGAAAGTTACCACAAAATTCTCTTTAGAGTTGCGCTTATATAAAAAAACAACTAAAAGAGAAAAACATAAACAAACCGAACAGAAATTCAATTATATTATGTTAGGAATTAAATTATTCCTATTCACCCCATTATTGTAATTAAACGTAGGTTTTACTTATTTAGTTATCTGGATAAATTTTATTTATATATCTGGGCAGATTAAAGCAATTATAATAAAAATAATATAAGTGAAATAAGCGTAATTAAAGGCAAGTTTCCAACGAAGCCAATTGCATTAAAATTCGTCAACTCTGTAAAGTTCCTCATTGCGCGTCGGTGCCACTTCCTCTCTTGGCTTTGCTCCTGTTTTTTTCAAAGACAATCTGTTCTTATTCATTTTTCTTTCGTATTTGTGGTATGACCAAAATTTTAAAAAAGCTCTAAATAAGATAAATGTAAGTGAAACACCGACACAGCTTTTGTAAACTTACTTTTCGCCATTTTAACGTAGTACGCTGGTTGTTAACTCATCCCAGAATTTATTTATATATAGGGTTCCTTGTGAAGAAGTATGGTTGCAATTTTACGCCATTTCTGTTAAACCTAACATTTCATCTATTTGTTCTCTAAAAGTTGATTTGAATCGCAGCCATTTTATTACCTAAACGAATTCGTACATGTAAAGAAAAACATACTAGCTTATTGTCCACATTGTCAAATCACTGACACACTCCACCGACTTCTTTCTTTAATGAAAATCTCATTTTGTGCTGCCAACTGGTAATGTAACAATATCACAATATCCGAGTTGAAATCACATGCACTTTATTACTTACATTTACATGGAATTTTTGTTAATCCACAGCAATTAAACGTAAATTTCTTGCAAATCAATTGGGATCATTACTTGGTTTTTGCCAAAAATTTTGAAATTCGCATTCCTTTTACTTGCTTTGAATACCTTAGACAAACTATTTATAACTTTGAGTTTATTAAATTTTGTCTGTTTGCTATTATATACCATATGTAATTTGTTTATAAAATACAAACGGACGTCAGTTCGCCTCTCCGCGATTATCTCATTGCAAAAACTCTGTTCTATTTTGAGGATCCGGATAGAAAAGCATCAAAATGTTACATATGTTACACTAGTTATGTCATTCTAGAATGAAGTATATTGAAGAATAAAGTCGAAATTTGAAAACAAATAGTGTTTTCTTATGTAGTCTGGGGAAATACTGCCCAAACATTAACTATTTTTGAAACTGTTTGAACGTTGCCTTCGCATATAAACAAATAAGAAATGTGTAATTCACTCCGAAGCGAATCTTGCTTGCCTAAGAAAAGAATTACAAAATTTTCATCTTCCGAATTTTTTATCATTGAACTTTTAATTAAATTTAAATAAATGTATATATATTACACTTTAGACCTATAGCTCTTGTTTTAAAAACTATAAATAAGAACATTCGATACTTCTGAGTGTTACAAACAAGATGAAAAGGCTAAAGGCACATTTCAATTTTTTTCTTATGTTTTAAGAAGAAATTTCCATGAATAAATTCGATATTAAGCTCCCACATATTTGTACGAGTTCTGGCGATATGAAAGAAAAGTCTACTGGATGAAATAGATTATTTTCGTTTTACAAACATACAATTTATTTATTTCGTTAAATAAAAATATCTTGGCTATTGCGAAGGCTATTAACGGCACAATTTCAACTTAACTACTTTTAACTTCGATGGTTGAATAACTATATTTTGAATTAAGGGTATATGTTACCCAAACAAAAAATCCAGGAATAAGAAAACTATGTTACGATTTTTTTAATAATTGATTTAATATAACAAGTTGGGTATGGATTTAATTTTCGGAATTCTTTTTATTATATTTTTCTTTTATTCAAAATAGATTTTATCGAGGATAATATTCATTTTTGTCTAGTTTAATAATGGTAGTCGAACAGGGAAAGAGCCGAACCGCATCAAAACTTTCAAGTTAAGTTTTCTGGATTTTTAACCGGTCATTGCAGATGTATGTGATTTGGTGTCCCCATGAGTAAAGGCAGCACCCTTCCTATTGATCAATTCTGATCGGTTGCTTTGAATCGCTTACAATATGGTTAATAACTCACAATAGAGATTGGAATCGCGTGTTTGACCAGATTCTAAGGTCTTATAATGTGTGATTCCTTTGTAATATTACTGTATGCGCAGTGCAACTTTACCTGGCGTGCTTGAAGTTGTTTACGCTGGTTATTTTTTGTTTTTTGAACGATATTATTTTCACCATCCGTATATAATAATTTGCTTAAAAAATGAATCGATTTTGGTACGTTTGAGTATCCCGAAAACAACAGCCTTTTGTAAGTGCGCAGTTTTGAACAAATTGTTTAAAATTGTTTTTGATCGGTATTTTTTCTTTGATCTTCTTCGATTTTCTTGTAAGATTTCATTGACTTTTTCAGTTCCTAGTCGACCAGAGGGAGAGGCATTTTAGACGCCGAGATTTCAAAAACGGAAATGAACAAATCATCTACATACAGTTGGATTCCATAAAGGATGCAGATCGTGAACACTCTTAATTGTTTCCTGAATTGCGAAGCATTTTTACCTATATTTGGTAGTGAAATGCCAAAAAGACGATTTTTTCAGAAATTTCACATAAAATTGACGAAGTGTAAAATTATCTCTAAAGTGTGAAAGGCCACCTTTTAAGCGCCTGTCAGTATTGACACCATTTGATTAGTGTTGCCCTGTATAGGACAATAAACATTCTACAATGACAGAAATCTTTCATTATTTCTTTCCTATACTATATGTGTCGCTCAGCATTTCAGTCAACAAAAGTTGAAAAATTAAAATATTTTATTCGGCGAAAAATAAGAAACACACATTGTGATAATTTCGACTTATAGATTTTAGATAGGGAGTGGGAGAAACTCAATTTATCTTTCAATCTTACCGAAATCAATGGAACTTATTTTGCCAAAGGATCTACAAAAATTGTCAATCTAACAATTAACGGAGTAAGAGCAAACCAGAAGACGTCCATCAGATTCCTTGGAACAATTATAAACTCCAGCCTATCCTTTCACTTCCGCTATCAAAATGCATTCAAAAACTGTCCATCGACTTAAAATGAAATCAATCTCCTAACTTAACGCAGGCCTATATCCAAATCAAGCATTCAAGATCTACAAGTGGTTAATCCGCTCTTAAATAGAATTTGCGTGCTCAACTACGTGCAAATCTTGACTGAATAAAATTCGGATCTTTGAAAATAAACATCTGAGAAAACGTACTGGACTCACTCCCCTGACACCGATTTACATACTGCAAATCATGGCAGGTGAACTGCTTCTCATCGATAAGAAAGACCTTTACGTAAACATGTATACAATATGCTCGACATGCTAAATAATACAGGCATCGACGCTTATCACTTTGTATACACATCCTGCCATATAAACAAGAAAGCCGACCCGCATGCAAGAGAGGCTCAGATGGATGGAGAGGTTCATTCCGTTAAATATTCTCTCCAAGAGGCAATACGTATCATATGCAAAACCTTATCAAGAGAGTGGAATGCTGAATGTCAAAATATTGCACGGACCAAACCAGATTGGCTTTTTTACAACACTCATCTGTCTATTTCCTTCAAACCGTTTCCAGATGCGCTTCTTCTGACCGGGGAGATTAAAGTTCTAAATATATTAATTACCAATCACACATTTAATAAACCTTTTCTTAAACTTATCGGAGCTGTTGACAATGATGTATGTGCCACCTGGTCGACGGCTGAATCGTCAGAACATCTTATCTTTCGTGCTGGCAGTTTTGAAGGTCTTAAGGAACTAACTTCCTTTATCAGAATGCCGACTTTTCATTTTAATTAGACTTTATGTTTTATCCCAACCGCTACAATTTCTTCATTCAGTTCCATGTCCTTATTTCCACCCTAACCAGTGTGGTTCTCCTACTTTTTTTAATATTTTTTTGACTTTACATAAACAGATCAGACCAACCGCGTCAGCTATACACCAGAATCTCATAGTCGTCAACCCATCGACCGGCCAAAAAATCTTCTGCATTGCTGTATAATATTCTGAACTTATCATCAAATCAACTAACAATACTTGAATATACTGGAAATATAAGCCTATCCCACATCCATCCCTTTGCTGTAGAATTCTCATATTTATTTATGATAACTTTGATTTGCATAAAAAGGATTTTATATTGAACTATATAGTGTTAGTTGGTATTTTGTAGTTCACTTTCTAAATATTTTAAGATAACAGAGCATATTTGTGGAAGGAAAAAGTGAAAGAAAGAACAAGAAAATTTTTCTAAAAACACGATATTATTATTACACGTTTATGTCGAAATGTTGACATAAGGGGAGCAACCCGATGAGCGATATTTCTCCGACGTGGTTGCAATCCGTTCGAAGCTTTCTTTCTGAGAAAAAAATTCTGTCGAACCGATCCGAAGTATCTCTCTTCTTTCGTTGCACACAGATATAAAATCTAGATTCTATAACAGAGGAGAATGAAATAGGATGTCTTCTGTCATATCCAACTATGCCAAAGATGCCTAAGCTTGCTACTAATTCTTAAAAAATCCTGCACCACGTTATATTTCCTTTTAAAATCCATCAACCAATCTCACTTTCTCAACTGAATTAATCAAAAAGTCAATTATATAAAATCATAAACCTTTTTAAGGATGACTTTTGGTGTGGATCCCGATACACATATAGATTCATTAGAACAGGCCGAGCGTGCTACCGTTGAGGGGACATCAAAATGGTCTTGCAAACTGATAATTACAGGTACATGTCTTTCAATAAGAATAGTACTTAATAAATTTCAACAAATTTATATTATTTCATTTTGTTCAATTCACGAAATATTACATTGCTTGTGTTATATAATAAAACTACTCTTATATTACCGTAACTTCCTCCCTTAACTTCTCCTTGTTTGCTTGTATGTAAATGCCATCACATAGTTTGTCTTATATCTTCCTGCCCTTTTCTCCCTCTCTCTCTCTCTCTCTCTCTCACTCTCTTTCGAGTTCTACTTGTTTCTACTATTTTTTGTTGATGCAATTCTTTCTCTTTGTCTGCATTTGTAGAAAATTATGAAATAAAAATGATACTTTATCCAAATTCTTGAAAGCAATGAAAAAAAATAAGAATTTTGTGTGTGGCGACACTTCAATGAAACATTTGATGTTTTATATAGTACTTACACTTCAACACATAAAGTTTATGATATTTTGCGTGCCATCATTTATCAACAGCACTTTTTACTTTTTCATATGTGTTTACTTCAACTTTTGATGAGACTGTATGAAGTCAACAGAAAAAAGTAAAGTTACGCTCTTATGCCGACCACAGTCTAGTTCAAATGGTTTACACAATTCCACCACCAAATGTGGAGGGTATAATTATTTCATTTTGTCATTTGGTTTGTAACTATCAAAAGCAAACTTCGGAGACCCCGCAAATTATATACATTCTTGATCAGCATCCAATTTAGAATCGATTTAAGCATATCCGTTTATCCGTCTGTCCATTCGTCCGTTTGTGTAATGTCTCTGGTAAACATTCTCCTGGTCGCAAAAATAAAGGTATCGTCTTCAAATGGCAGACACATTGGAAGTTCTTGCACGCAAGTTGGTATTGAAAATGGGCCAAATCGGTCCAAGGATACGCAAAAAAAAATTGAATTCTTTCCCATCACTTATAAACCACAGCAGACGGATCTATAAAAATTCTGCAAATATTGCACTAGTTATTCCGTAGCCTCTGTGCAGAAACGGTAACGTTCAACCAAGCTTATTCGATATAATAGATTATTGAAATTTAATTTTTTTGTGAAAATGTTTGTAACATTAAGAAAGATGCTTCTGGAACCACATAGGATATATATATATTTGATCAGTATGAGATTCGGAATCCACCTAAACGTATCCCTCTGTCCATCTGTGGGGCCGCTTAACTATCTAATATCTGTGGTAAACGTTCTCCTAACCGCAAAAATGAAGATATTGGTTTGAAATCTGGCAGAAACATTGAAAGTTCTTTCATTCCCACGCACACCTATTACAATTTAGTTTTTCCCCATTTTTATAAGATAAAGGTGATGGGTATAAAAGATTCGGCACAGCCGAATATAATTTTCTTACTTATTTAGAATTGGTTTTTATGTTAAGTAAGTAAGTAATCCAACAAACTAATTATTATAATTTTTTTAAGCTGCAATACATGCGTCTTTGACAAATCCAAACTCTGTAACGGAGGTTCTAACACATCCTCTTCTTATTTTTTTTATGAAAACCGTTTTGGCCAAACCCTTATTACTAAATAACGTAAGATTCATTAACTTTGTAAGGCAGCGGTGAATAATTGCCGGAACCGATGCATAAATGTGTTATGCAAAAATTTCCACTATTGTTATAAAGTGTTTGCCCTCAAATGTCATCTGTCAAAATTTTTTGTATTTTCAATCATTGTTTTTTTAAATTGCAGCTGTTTGGGTGCAACTTTATTATTTTTAAAACCACATATATTGTGCGTTGGTTGATGGAAAAACACACCGTTCTGCATTAACTTGTAAAATATTATGGCAACTTCGTGGAAAACTACAACTTGTCTATGGTTTGTTAAAACGGGGTCGCGCCAGCACAGATGATGCTGAACACAGTAAATGACTAGTGAATTTGAATGTAGCGGAAAACATTAAAAAGAATCTGAAAATTATTTTCAGTAATCGTAAAGTTAAGTTTCAAGAAATCATTGATGGCTTGAAGATACCAAAAGTCGGTATATTCGCTATTTTGGATGAAAATTTGGATATGATTAACCCTTAACCGCAGTAGAACAATATTTTAAAGATCACTGGCCGCAATAACAACATTGTAAGAAATGAAGTTCAAATTGCTGCCTCATCCACTGAATCAAGCGGTTATTATCTGTTTGCAAATCTCAAAAAGAGTCCTTAGTATCAACATTTGGATCAAATGAAAATTAACTTTTGGATCAAATGAGGAGATCATTACTCTTTTTGAGACTCCTGCCAAATTGAAATTGCGGGATGGTTAGTACTAACATTGCACAAATTTCCTGAAAGGTTTCTAGAAGAATTTAAAAAAGAAAGAATGAAAAAGGAAAGATACGCTTACTGCATTCTAGCAACAATACTAATTTCGTCATAGTACGTATAAGTTTTCAAACGCCTGAAAGAAGCAAATTGTTATTCCGATACAATGGATTGCTTCTACTGAAGCACTGAATTTTATTTTACTATCTCCATTATAGTTGTTAGAGTTTGTAGAATATATATGGTAGGGGAAATATAAAAATCATAAATAAATTAGGCATACCTTCAGCTAGAATGTTAAAGTAAAGGTTGCAAAAAGAGGTTCGAAACGACGTAATCGTTTTCAATTTATGTATTTAGCAAATTCATCCGAAAATTTGGTATAAAAATGAGTTAGATTGACGCGCCGAAAGTCAATAAAAAGCTCTTAACAAGTTTATAAATTTACTAGAGATAGTTGATGCCAAATATTTGCTCCTATTTTGTACTTATTTTCAGATAAGCAGGAATATGTTCAAATAAAAACTGTTCAAGTGAACGAAAGGCTTGTAGAACAGAAACAATTACCGCTTGATATTGTGTGCATAAAGGGTGTACTTTGTGCCAGTTCCCGGATATCAAATGATCGTACAAAACTTTCGTGTATATTAAACGTTTTCTCCATGAATATATATATTCACTTTCTAGATACATGAGAAAGTATAATAATTTGGTTAACAATTCCCGGCACTGATTGATATCGTCTCTGACAAAAAACATATATTCATTTTAGAAAGCACTTACCCTCAAAAGGCGTTTGTCAAAATTTGATGATATTTCGCCCATTTGTTTATCAGTTCCAGTGCTTTTGATAACGGTACTTTTACTCTTTTGAAAACAATGAAAGTATCCAAATTTTGTAAGTTGATTATACATTGCTTTGCTGGAAAAAATACAAATCAGCACTTGTTCGCAAAATGCTATCACAACTCTTAATCGTTGGAGACAACAATTCGACACCGTGATACGAGATCGTATATACACCCATGATGGTTAATGCACTGGATACCCAAAAGAAATGGTTTTGCAATAAAAATCCGTATAAGGATTCCCAATAATGTAAAAGCGAAACGAAAGATAGCTAACATTTTAAAGAAGCCAAAAGGCAGTGTGCTTACTATTTCCCATTGAAATTTGCACATGAGCAACATGGTTTTCAAATGGATGCCGCCTTTACTCACAGCGGAACAAAAACACCGTTTTCACACTCGACGGACACAATGATAATATTATATGAATTAAGGTCCGAATTTGCTGCCCTATCCATTGAATTTTCTGGGTCTGCCCCCAACGACTATTATGTTTTTACAAGCCTCAAAAATATGCTCCAGTGAAGTGAGGTCACATCATGAGATCATTGCGGTAACTGCATTGTATTTTGAGACTTGACGAACTTTTACAAAAACGCAATGAAATCTTAAAAAGCTTTGGGCTGTGGTTATATCACTCTTGAAGGAAACTATGTTAATAGAAGAAGTCGAATTTTGGAGAAGAAACATTTTTTCTTGTCTTGTCTCGGAAGTTATTGATTAATATATTCCATTTTATTCATTCAAGATAAGTTTCACTTTCAAGAAACAGGAATAACAGTGAATGAAGTGAACTTGTTCTGCTTTTGTAAGGTAATCTCTACGTAATGTATTCAATTGAACTGGTTAATTAGTTTTAATGAGGATGAAATAATACAAAATTCTTCTGATGCCCTTAAATCAATGGGAAATATTTTATTAAATGTGTGTGTATTAGTTTGATGTCCGACATAATTCTAACATTGATCTTTAGCTGGGCTGAGGAAATATTTATTTATTTTAAATTATAACTTAACATTTTTGATCTATTGTGTGTACGCATATGACAATCAATTCTAATCATGATCTAGGCTAAGAGTGTGTGTGTGTGTAATTTCAACTTTTCGCTTTAATTTTTGCTACCGTGAGAGTTCTAATAACGGGTGATAAATAGGCAGAGATTTTATAAAATTGGATCAGAATATGTCCCTAGTTAGGGAAATTAATTTTGCGTTTTACAAACGGAAAGGCATGTAATATATCTTCATTCTTCGTTTGTGAGTATAAAAAAATTATTTTTCGCTTTGAAAAATTTTTTTGTATGGGCTTTGTTAGACCGAAAAGTACTGATCTGTCGCTCTCTTCATGCCTATATATCTGCAGACACACACACACACACACACATATATATATATACATTTGAACGTGACGTGGGAGTTTTAAAAATAAATCTGAGAACAAGTTCAAAGTTCTAACCAGAATTTTATGCACATAATTTAGCGAAAGAAAGAGTGATTTGTTCTTTGATAAATATGAGCTGTTTCAACTGATCTTCAAATTTTTTTCGTGAATGATTAAAAGAATTTTGGGCGTATTCTAAAATAGTTTTAACCTTTGGTATATGCAGTTAAAGAAATTTTGTCAGAAGACTTAAGAGTTTTTATATACTGCGATTCATATTTTATGCTTTATGGCAACTTTGGAATTGTTTTTACTTTAAACTTTCAGTGAGTGTTATAATAGACAATTCGGTTAAATTTCATAGTAATAATTGAAAATTTTACGTACTGTGCGTTTTTTAATTACTATTATAGCTAAAATGAAAAAATTTTAAATTTCATATGCAGTTTTGTTTCAAATCAGCGTTGTAAATGTTCATTTTTTGTTACTATTTCCTTAGGCGACTGCTAATCGTAAAAATTAAAAAAACATGCATGTAGGAAAAACAATGTAGTTTTCCATTACTGATAATTTAAGGCAAGATAATTAAAACGAGTTGCGTTTGGGAAGAGAATCGTTCCTTATTATTTATGTTATATTGAAGTTTTCGTAACAGTGCTGGCTACTAATCCATGGTTCCAGATCTAGCATGAGCCCTCAGTCTTTCACCATGCAGCTTCGCCAGCCATCATGCATTGTTCTTCAGTTTCTATATCCTTCTCTTGGTTCGCAGGTCGATTGGTTTCTTGTCTACTATTGCCAGTGATGCATCCTCCAATACTCTGCTGCATGTAGCACATACTCACAAAATCGATAGAAGCCATATAGTACGGTTGCTGTTATACTTCTGCCATCAAAATTCCACAACCTTGCCTAGGACCTCCAGAGTTACTTTATAACTGCAATAGCGCCTTTGTTTCTTCTGATTCTTTCTTTCTATTGATTTTCCAAAGATGTAACATTGATGCTGTTTGCATGTTAGTCTGCAATTGATTGTTATTCTTAAGAATTTTCTAATTCCTTAGTAGATTTTAAACAGAGCCTTTTTTCGTTTCTACTTTGAAGTGATAAATGCAGCTTTCGTTTACTCTCCTGCTAGCTTTAAGTCAACTGATCGAAGCCATCTCTAAACAGTTTCGATCGTGCTATCAGCTGAAGTAATTATTTCTTGCAATTTTTTTGCTACCACAAATCTTTCCACACAAATTAAAAGAACAAAGGCATGGAACCAGCGCTTATTTCTGCAATAAGATAAAAATTGTTACAAATCTGAAATTACTTTAAAAAGTGTAGTAGAAATATTTCTTTTCAATATGTTTTTTATTGATTTTACAACAACCCCACTATTAATAAAAGTAAATGTGGTGATTTATTTGTACGCGTGGTTGCAACGAATAGATTTTGAAAACATGTGTTACGTTATATATGACATGTATCATCATTACGCGAACAACCTAGATCAATTTCGACATTCCGTAGGAAGCAACCTCAAAATGCGTAACAGGAACCCAAGTAAGTAGTATACATGTTCTTAATCAGTGAGGTATTCGAAATTAATTTAGCCTATTCTGCTCGGTTGTTATATAAAAGTTATTAATATGCAACAACAATTTACAGGTTTAAAAAGAAGTCAATTCACCATTTTTATCTATTTACTTAAAGTGGTGGTGGGTATCAAACCTTGGATTTTTCCTTAATTTGCTATTATGATCTTATGAAAAATGAATTCGGAATTTTTTTTTAAGTTCTACTAGAAGGAGCTGAGATATAATTAATGCTAATATTCCATTGAGGTTCGAGCTATGTTATTGTGTGATTGTTACCTTTTATATTAATTTTTTAAGATATCGTGGCTTGAAATAGCGTTAGAAAGGGAAGACTTGCCCTGCTGTACTCCTACTGTATAATAATAATTTTCAAAAACCTAATATTACCATGTTTCACATTACATTTATTTGTGCTAAATGCATTGTTATATTTCGATTTGAGTTATCCATTTTAATGCCCTTTTATATTTAATGTATCGAGTTTTATTGTTTTTCTTTTCAGTTTTTCACACAGCACAATAATCACTTGTTTTATCTGTTTATTTTATGTGTGTGTATATATGTGTGTATGTATCTTTTTTTTCAGTACGATTTATTGCAAAACACTTAGAATTAATTCTACAACACCTTTCCTTTACACAGAAGATCTTCCTAGAAAGTCAACTCAACTAACGTTCAGCGTTAAGCTTATAATATGAGATTGCAGAACGTCTCTCATAAAGGTGACCCAAGGCATTTTGCAAAACCTCACTTCGAATAATAGTTGGCTTTTCAGGTGGATCCTTTATGCTTTGTAAGAAATATACATCACATAATAGTCAATAATTTCCGGGACTGGTACGTAGATGTTGTGCCTAATAAGAAATTTGCCTAGAATGCCCTGAACGATACCTATCATAATTCCATCTTTTTGGTTTTGGTGGAGATATTTTTCTTATTTCCAAAACAACGGAAAAATCCAAATTCGACTTGGTTAAATATTGCGTTTTAATGGAAAAAATATCGTAACAGTCTCGACTTGAAAAGTGTTGCTCCAACTGTTCTCCGTCGAACGGACAGAGGTTGGAGCGTGGAGATCTTCCGATTTTGAATAAGGTTGTTCCGACATAGACATGCTGAGAGTGTATGCCCAAAAAAATGAGTATCGAATTTGCTCACAGTGGAAGGAAAGCACTGTGTCACAAGTTGATGGCACCGCATTCTTTGGAACTTGCCCGCAGCTATTATTATCTTCTTGCAAATCTCAAAGTTATGGTCCGGTGAAAAAGAATTGTATCAAATAGTGAGGTTGTTATAGAAATTGAAATATGTTTTGAGGTTCTTGACAAATGTTTGTATAAAAAACATCGAAATTAGAAAACTACGTTATTGAATAAACTCGATTAATGAAAAAAAAATGTATTCAGTCCCGGGAGTTATTGACTGCTATATTTTACATATATATATATACTTAATATTTTAGCAATGTTTAATACTTTCCAAATTTCACCGACTTTTAAAACCATTTTCTTATATGTCTATATGTATGTGTTTTTGCATTTATTTTCTTTTGATTTCTTTATTTCGTTGCGAAACTTTTTATAAATATATGGGTAAATAAAAAATGAAAATATATGTATATATGTGCGTGCATTAAAAAGCAAAATGATGATATATAAAAATAGAAGTAAAAAATAATAATAATAATAAATTATAAATATCAAATTAATTCCGTTTTTCTCTTTTTCTTTCTTCCTTGAAATAAATAAATTATAAATATTCTGGTTCGGTTCGTTTCATATTTATCAAACGACGAATAAACAATATATACATATATATATATGTATACATATATATATGTATATATATATGTATATATGCGTATGTATGTATATATATATATATGCGTATGTATGTATATGTATGTATGTATGTATGTATGTATATATGAAATTCGACATGCCTCGTGCTTACTTGTTTGTGTGTGTGTGTGTGTGTGTGTGTGTGTGTATTTACCTTTATTCCCATCTTAACTCTATTTAAATTGATTCTATTACATTTTTTTATTGTTTTACTCTTTTTTTACTTTTTTGGTTATTTCAATATGATTTTTATATTGCTTTTGTTTTTTTGAACGATGTCCTTTATGTGTTCGCTTCTATTCGTTGCCTTTCAATTCAACATTTTTTAATAATTTGTGTTCGTGTCTTCTTTTCATATTTCTTTTCTTTACGTTCGTAAATGTAATCAATATTTCAAACACACGCATACGCAAACCATGCTTCCTTTTTTGATAAATTCTGAAACGAACATTAATCGAACCAACGCTGGCGCTGGCTGTAATCGATCTCTTTATTAATCGAATCAAAAAACAAACTAAATTTCAATCTATTAAAAAAAATTGTTAAAAAATCATCAAAATTAAAATATATCAAAACATTAACACCGCGCAGTGATATGTGCTCAAGGACTGATAGCAAAGGACAAATCCGGCTTCAGCGATCCCTACGTTACCGTCCAGGTTAGCAAGGTGAAAAAGCGTACGCGTACAATGCCACAGGAGTTAAATCCTGTTTGGAACGAAAAATTTCACTTGTGAGTATCCTTTTAAGATTCTGATTCTCTCTAAGCCTTTCTGCCTGTCTCTGCCTCTGTCTCTCTCTCTCTCTCTCTCTCTCTCTCTCTTTCTCTCTCTCTCTTTCTCTCTCTTTCGTATCCTCCGTATACATTTGTTTCCAAATGTCGGTCTGTTAATCCTACAACCGCTAACTTTTATTACTGAAGCACTACAACTAATATAAAGCCACCCCCCTCCCCCCCCCCCCCCCCCCCCCCCCCCCCCCCCCCCCCCTAATGACCTTTATACTATATATACCATAGTTGAACAATTACACATTTCTCAGACCATTATTTCAGCTTTTATATGAAAAATCTTTCGAATGTAGGTGTCGAAAATGCATAATTACAAATATCAAGAAAATTACGAACAAATTAAGAATAGTGCATAGCGTTGTTAGAGTTATTCTGAACATTTATCGAAAAACAACATTTGCTGACTATTTAAAACGGCTATAAGCACGAGCCTCAACTGCTTCTCTTTCAAATCTATAAGAGAACTGTAAGAGATTTTCTTTTTAAATATTTGGTCCGCTATTTTGTACTCACTTCTTTACCGTTAATAATGAGCATAAGTCTGCAGGTTTTATTGCTAGGTCTTTTAATTTTTATGGTTTCGTTATGCTTCATTAAAAACATGGTTTACAAACGAAGGTCAGAAGAATGTTCTGCACCCGATGACTTAAAACTTACATTCAGACTTTGCGTTAGAGATCTTTTAGGCAATAGAACGATATTAGTAATAACGCATTTGAGCGAAGTTTTAGCGAAAATACGCAAAAACCACACAAGTTTTTAAAGTAGGACATAAAATATAAATTGTTTCCCTTATGTAATATGTATTACATCAGACGTAGATATTGCCTGTTTGGCCTTTTGAAATTAGTACAGCTTACTTACCCCCTGTGGTAATTAAGTTATTCAACTGTAATACAATTTACAGAAGAGGCAAACGGGAGTTACATATATAGAAACAAGTGTAGGCACATCCGCAAATTCCCATTAGGTTTTTCTATAAATTTCATTAACTAATGTTTAAAATTTTGTTGCGTGCTCGATAACATAATCCTCTGCACGCTATAAATTCCATTATTAAATGACGCTTCAGTTAGAAGACCTTTTAAATTGAAACCTTCGCAATTTTCTTCCTTTATGTAAAGTATCTTGATTGATATTACATATTATTTTATTCTTTCACACGAAATATTTTCATTTTAGCAAAATGTCTTAATATAGACGACCACATACAGTCATGTTACATTTCCCGTATTATTCTGCCATTTGCGAAAACAATACAAATCGCTTCTCTTTGCCCAATTAAGTGCACAAGTTCCAATTGAACATTTTGAAGCATTCCTTTATTTCAGAAAACACACCGTTTGTGTATTCCTACAACCCCAGCATACGTGTAAGTTAATTGCCCAGTTCAATTTCAAAATATTTTAATAAGTGGGATCACCCGGTACCCTTTTTAGATTACTCTTAAAAAAAATGTAGCAGATTTGAGATAAAAAATCTTTGATAAGCAATATGTTATCAGTTTTTATGTATACTTGGCGATTTTGTAGGCGGATCAATAATAGAGCATTTTTCTACAGAAGATGGCCTTTGGAAATGCTTATATTGGCGGATAAATCAATATTTACTATGAATTGTGCAATTTAATCTATGGTAGGTGTGATTATGTGCATATCACGCTCATGTGCAACTTGATCTATTGTTATTAATTAATAATATCGATACCAGACTTCCTTCTATCTTAAATTTTGCGACTGTTGGAATTTAAGAATTTTGGGATTTCTAGACGGAAACTAAACCATGTGATTCTCGCAGGCATGTTTTGAAAGGTCATGTGAAACAAATAGATATTGGAACCAAGCAAACCCTTCTCAATTCCTGTCATGTTAGATGTGTGTAGCCTGACATGTCGTTATAGAAAACGTCGCCTTTCGTACTTAGCAGTTACGAATTTTGTGCGTCTTATTTATTTCCCTTTTTTAGAGTGGGGAAGGCGTTAAGAGCCTCAAGTCAGAGTGGGATTGCCGTTATGTATTACGACGGAACAATCGTCTAAGGCTTAACTCAAATCGTCTGTTGCGTTGTTACATAAGTTTTCGTGAGCGTTTTTCTTCGTTCAATTTGGTCATTGTTAGCTTACTTACCCCCTGTGTTACCCTCAAACCTCTGAATAGCATAGCATAGATATTGCCAGGCTGTCCTATTTAATTCTTTCTCCGTCGGCTTGACTTAATGTTTCCCTCGCAGTCGCGAAGAGCACTCGAATATTAAATGTTCAACAGTTTCATCCTGTCATGCCTCATCTTATTCAGATACTGCTGGAAGCAACCATATCCACACAACACTTGCGTTATATAGAAACCACATTACCGTGCTTCCTTTCTATCCTTTCTTCCGCGTTGAGCATTACTCTGTAAATCCATCTTCCTAAACTGGTTTTGTCCCACGTTGTCTGCCCCGTCAGCAAATTTTTCAAATATATTTGCTCTCTCTCTTGTCATGGTAGCCGTCTCCTATGTAGCAATGGTGCATTGGATGAGTCAGAAGCTTGTCTCAAGTGTTCAGCTGACATTATACACCTAATTACATGGCATATCATGTGAGATAATAAGGAATCCGTTACGTATTCGCAGCGTACATAGTCAAACTAGGGTATTAATCTCTTTTACGTAAGAGCATCTATCAAAAGCGTTTTCTCATACACGCACTACATAAACTATCATACATTCGGCTCCGTTTCTCACAAGTTACGTTAATGTGCATAGAAAGCGTCATTCTCGTGCCGATCATTATGCCGATAAGAAGATTATTTCATGTCGATCCATACGCACAGCAATTTGCTGTCGCCTTTTGCGATAATTTCTGTCTTTTCAGCAGTCAATTGTAACTTCTTGTCCTGCAACAGCGTCTGTTGACGTTTGACAGATTTGATGTAACTCATTTGCTACGATTGCTATTGAAATATCGTCAGCATAGTCAATAATTTTCCCACCTCTAGGCACCGGCACAGAGAATAGTGTATCATACAATGTAATCCACAGAGGGAAGCCTCTTCTTTCTTTCACATACGCTGCTATTGAGAATGCGTCAAATCGATCGTAGGCCACGACCACAGTATAAACTGAAAGCACCTCTGTTTTCTGGCTGTTCTCCATGGTATTCCATGGCTGGCTGTGTTCCATGGAATTCCATAAAAACAGAAAAAATCTGCCACGCCCACCTATTCAAATTTTGTTTGCCCCCCCCCCCCCCCCCCCCCTTTTTAAGACAAAGTCTGTGGGTATGAAAGATTCGGCACAGCCAAATATAATTTTCTTACTTGGTTATTTTATAACCTTGCTGGTTTCTGTTTAAAGAGGGGATATACGCCTACGCAAATTTGCAACGGCTTACAGAAACTTGACCAGTGGGGCATCTTGTAACTTTCAGTCGTTTCCTACGTTAAAATACAACTTTGTAAGAAATTATAGCAATAATTTTTTTTATGCTCAGTGCTAATGCAAATTGCAAAGCGACACGAAATTGATGTCGCTTTTGGTGTCGCTTTTCTTAAATAGTTGTATTTTAACATAGAAAGCGACTATCGGAAAGTTGTTTTTTTGATGCTAACCGATGTAGTAATGTCGTTTTCTTTTGTTACTAATTTACTGAACGATCCTCATTGACGAAAAGAGGGGGTAAACGCAAAGTGTGTCTGCGTGTATTTTCTTTTCTTAGTTGATTAGGTGAGAAAATATTGAACTTCGCCGACTTTGAGCAGTGCGAGACTTTAACCCGCTAAACGCAGGTCCCCTACTCTGTAGTAAGAATGCCCCAGAGATGGTTGTCATTTAGGCACTAACCGTGACCCTACGTTGACGCTCCTCTTTTCTTTGTTTCTTCAATATCTTTCGGGCAAACACTTCTATCGCTTTCCATTTTCCCAGTTCGTGCAACATGTTTGTCACGAGAATGTCTGGGCAAGGAAAACCTATAATTTCTGTCTGCAGTCTTTGTTGTTCGTCCTGTTATAACGGACAGACGAAAAGCACATATTCAGCGTGTTCGGAGCGCTTACGTAAACCACAACCTTAGACCAATGTAAGTGCTTTCAGAAATTACACGGCTGCTAAGTAGATGCGTCAGATAGAAGCCTACTTTACCATGTTGCCTATCAAATGATTGAGCTAGTTCGGAATGAGTTTGTGCGTCCATCTACGCTTCGCGAATGCATTTCGTCGCATTTGTCATTCACTAATCAGGTGGCGTTTTGCCAGCTTTTTAGCTTTAGATTACGAGCCTGTGTCATATATACATCTCCCTTAGCCAGGTGATCGATCGGGATCGCGCTTGTAACAACGCGTCGTCGAAAGTAGTACGATACGCTGCAATCACTCGCATTGCCATTAAGTGATATAATGCCAGAAATCCTCTTTTATATGTGGGGATATCCATTGCATTACGCCAAGAAGAAGATCCGTATAAGACTATGGGACTCAAACCAATTTACAAGTGACTCTTTCCAGGTACTTTTTAGACGTTATTAGCACAATATCACTCTTTTGATCCGCCAAGTTCAGCCCTAACGACAAGGGCGTCGTGCGTATTATCCCTATTGTGGTATCGGCCAGAAATTGAACATCCTGTAGCTGCTTTCCTATTACTAGCACTGTTTTACCGACAATTTTAACTTCATCTAGGACTGTAAGGCGTAAGCTATTGTCATACATGACCGTCCGCAGTGTTTGTCGTTC
This sequence comes from Glossina brevipalpis, assembly GCA_000671755.1. Classification (NCBI taxonomy): domain Eukaryota; kingdom Metazoa; phylum Arthropoda; class Insecta; order Diptera; family Glossinidae; genus Glossina; species Glossina brevipalpis. The sequence continues at coordinate 33,501 of KK351050.1, read as the reverse complement.
TTTGTGACCTGTTTCTGTCCCTGAAGTAGCCATTGTCCTGCCATTGCTCCTTGTATCCTTATTTTAATTCGTGACCTGGTACACCGTGTTACTAACCGGTTACTGGTGTTTCCAAACAAGCACTTTAATAGTTCTTCTTTTAGCGTGTATAGTTTCCATGTGGATCCATTTAGCGGGCTTATTGGCCTGCTACTCCATCCTCACAAATTATGGTTTGGTAGTCGCTATGTGTATGGACGTTACGCACTTTCCACGTTGCTCTTGCAATCAGTGCAACGTTTGCAAAAGTAACATGAATCACTGAGCCGTGACAGCTCTGCGTCTCCTCATTAGGCGTTATGTGATCGAGGGAAACTATTATTTTCAGTGGCACTCTTTCTCTGCCGTTCGTCCATTGACTGCTACAACATTTCGTCGGCCAAGCGTTAAGATCAGCCGCGATAATTACAAAACTTTTATTTCTTACATCTGTGAAGAGCACATAAGTCATAGTCTCAAATTCTGCTTGACTCATAGTAGGAGGAGCACAGCAGTTATAGATATAAGCTTCGTAAATATTTCACACAGAAAACCCAACGCCTGCTGAAATAAATTGCACGCTTACGAAGTGTGTTGCCAAATTGCCGCCTTGCTCTGCACGTCCTTTATTCGAATCCGCTTTCACTGAAAGTGGTCCATTAAGGACTATAAAATTAATGTCTTATTCTTGTGCATTTTAAACAGAATTTTCTTCTGTGCTTTTCTCCTTTGAAATTTCTGGTAATACAACCCACTTCCATACGTATGTAGCATTTTCGGACTGTAGCTCTCTTTACAATTCTGATTACCATCCAACCGTCTTTAATTTTGCCATCGCCCAGTAGTTCTGGCAGAGTTGCTGTTTGCGAGTCTACATATGCTTTCTTGATGGAGACTACAACGTCTCTTTTGATGTTTCGACTGCCGAACTGCTTATAAATGAAAGACGTTATGTCATCAACTGTTGTCGCCTCGTCCAGGACTTCCTATCACCGACTTTTTTGCAGGCCGTTAGCAGCTCCTCCGTAGTAAGTGTTGGTATTGGTACATTCCTTGCGCTATAGAAGTCTGCAACCACGTAGGGCGGTTATTTGTTATCTGCTACTTGATATGAACTGTGCCCTCCTGTTTTTTTAGGACGACTTTGTATGACGTTTCTCAAAAATTTATCTTCGCTTTCTCTTCTTGATCACTCTCTTCAGGCTTCAGGCTCTTCGTGTAAAGATTCAAACTGTTTTCGGGTTGATAATTTTCCTCTAAATCGTTGTTCTTTTCCTCTGGCCTTCAAGCAGTTCTTTCTGCGCGAGTCTGTTTCCTCCAGTCTATTTCCACCAATATCACGGATTTCCTCTTTTGCTGGTAGTTCTTCTTGGCATAACCACATCTGATGCCTCAATCAGGACTTCGTGCGCACTTTTTACGATCTTTATTTGCTCTTCCTTCTCAGATTTCGTGCGAGCCCATCACTGTGTTAAAGATATTTTCGTCAAAAGGCGTATCCTTCTATTTCATGCCGTTGATTTTGGGTCATCTGCCACTCCTGTCTTCTGTGTCCTGAATATTTTGAAATATCGCCTGATGACCACTGTTTGTATAATGCCCACTTAGCAGCCGCTTTCACTTCGTCATTATGCCGTCACTGACAAAGGTTACGAGAATCTTTAAGTCTGTTTCAACTTTCTTGGATGTGTCCTTTCGTCCCTCATTAAGGAATGTCATAGGCAGCCACGCAAACGCTTCCAGGAAACTATGCCCTCTTGCGTTATAGACCTTTTTATACCATTCTTGCGCCCAAGGTTGAAATTGCCTGCAATTACTGCTATTTGTCTATCACGTCTGCTACGAGCCTATTTAGCATGTGATATTCTTCATACGTCCATTGCTTCTTAGGCGCAGACTGGCACAAGAAACGCCCTCTCTTCTTTTGCACTCTATTTGAGATTTTCTATTCTTTCAAAGAGCGGTATGTGCCCGAGCTGATTTGTAAAAGAAAACAAATAAGTAGGGTTGCGCTTTACAACCCTGTATTGCACTGCCCGTCTTTGTTTGTTGGTGCCACTGAACGCATTCAATTGTATGAAAAAGGGGGAACGTTTTTTTTTTTTTTTTTTTTTTTTTTTTTTTTTTTTTTTTTTTTTTTTTTTGCTGAAACCTATCCATAGTCGGTTTGATACCAGTACTGCTCGCATTCTTTTAATACAAATTTCGATTTCTCGCAAACGACTTGCGAATTATTGCCTTTCTGGTTTGTTGTTAATTGATGCTACTGAACGCACCCAAGCATGTGAGGAAAGGAAAAAGAACGAAGACGAACAAGTAGATCGTCTTCCTCGATATATGAGTTTTCGATCTTTATGCTGAAAGTACGCGTGAAACCGGTTTACTCTTCCGACCGCTCGCGCACCTTGGAAACAGATTTCGATGTTTCACAAGCGATTTGTAAATTGCTAACTACTTTACTTGGAAAAAATTAAGTTTTTTATAGTTTACAAATCGTTGACAAAAATATTTGTGACTTCCTTAACACACTGTTATAGTAAATGCGTTTATTTATAGATTTTATTAGCCGATACAATATTATAATTTGTAGATTACGATTAGTGCATATAGGCTTCAAGTCTAATGAAAAATGAACAGATGAAGAGGTATTGTGATGATGGGTACTGTGCAGACTTGTTTAATTAGTATTTTCCATACTGCGTCAACTGAATCGAAACCAAAGTCCTAGTTGTATTAAAAGTGGATGATTTCATATTACATAACATATATAATGTATGCTTAGATGTACATATATGTACCGGTAGCATCTTTAGATGGAGTGAAAATTCATTTATATATGATACCGTATACGAATTTAGACTAACTTCGATTTAGCAATACATGATAAAACTACATTTACATTAAAAATTTTACTGTGATTTTTATACACTGTTTACTGAAAATCTTCAGTACGCAGCTTTTGAAAATAAAACGTCGTTAAACCTTTCCCAAACATTAAAAATATTTTAAGGAATATTTTAAAATACTCGGATTCTTTTCTTCCGGTTCCAGTTTTCTAAATATTGTGGAATGATTCTGATCATATCCATACTTAGACTATGGAAAGTTTTTCGTAAAAAGTCTGCGCTGTATTTTAGCATTATATCTAAATTTTACAACAATAGGCTAGTAAAAAAATTAAGTTATTTGACCGTGACCAAATCCACACCACCTTTAAAAGACCTTTACACCTCTAAAAAAAAAATAATCAAAACTAAATTTGGATACTCTAGAACATTGATTTGGCGTGGGAAATTTTTTACATTTTAATGGAAACATTGGGATATTCTATTCTATTCTGTGTAATTGCTGTAGTAATGTGCAAAAAACACCTAAAACATATGTTTTCAGTTTAAGATTATAGTCATATGCTTTGAATGATTTGACAATTTCCAACAACAATGTGTCTGCAATAGCTTCGAATTTTTTTGAGTTTTTGTTTTAAATAAAGGTAATGGGTATTGAAAAACCCATGACAGACGAATATAATTTTGCTGCTTGCTTTCATTTTTATATGTCTGAAATATCAGATTAGTATATATTCTGTGTGTGTGTGTGTGTGGCAAACTTTTAATTTAACCTTAACCTTCAATAATACGTTCTTCATCACAGAATATAATTTAGTCGTATATCACACCCACATTCTCATACGTGTGTAATATAAGATAGGATAAAGATACCATCCTCTTCCATAACAGATCGACAATGCCGTTTAAATTTTTTTTAAACACCTTGTAATCGGCTTTATTTCTCATCTTTGACTTGTAAAGTAAAACCTAAGTTGAAAATTTATTATTACAGCATTTCAAAATGTTGTATTTTGATCGTAGAATTAATAAATACTTTAAACCTTGAGTATAAGTATAGAAAAATTATGTATATAGAAATATTATATCTAACATAATATACATGCAACGGTATTGGAGGGCTCGATGGATACGCAGCTTTCTAATTTTATAACCGGTTGTAGGCTGTCAAACCTACTTTTACATTAGCTTTGTTGAATTGCACGGAATTGGGTAACAAGAGCGTCAAATAAGTAAACGTTAGACTTTATTCAAACAGAGGTCATAATATTTCCTTTAAAAATAAAGATGCGCAAATTAATATAAAAAGCACGCAACAAAAACGAAAGAAAATTAGAAAGTTTTCCAGTTATATTATATACATTTCTACAGTCCACTTTAGATATTCCTTTAACACTATTATGAAATACACATATTCTTTGTCAGATAAAGATTTTCAGTCGATTTAATCGTTTCCATGTGCCATCTCCTATGGAATGTTAAACATCGCAAAAATTGAGATGCAAATAGAAAAGCTGGCATATACGTTATATTATATACTAAGGCCAACTAAAACAACCAACGTGAAAATTATGTCCACTTACCGACTCGCTAGGAAATGGAACTAGGTGATAAACTAATAACGGATAAGATGTGTTTCGTTACACAGTATGCAAAAAAAGTGTATCTAAACAATATTCGTTAATCGCCCTATAAATAACATGGACTCAAAAGATTTTTGTGTTGTTACGAAGTCGACTAAACGCGAAAGTTTTTCATTTGCGATCAGAGTAATTTATTAGCGGTTGAAATCGACTTTATGATAAATTGTTTATATTATAACTGTACAGGACGTGTTCAGAAGTTACAATGCAAAATAAATGATTTGTAATTGAAAAGCAAAATTTGCATTGAAAAGCAAAAGTTTATATTTATTAAACGTAATTTAATGAAAATGGTGCGCGCAGGCGCGCCTACATTTGTAAAATTCTACAACGGGTTATCAAATGACGTAAGAATCTAACTTGATACTGATTATTTTTTCATTTGTCAATATGCTATTACCGTTCCTAATTCAAAACTTTAAGAGTAACAACCTAAAGAAGCTATAATTTTGAGAATTTATCTAGGATGGTAAGAAAGGTAGCGGAATAACAATACTCGAGGAAATTATTAAGTTATGATTACTTTACTTGAGTAAAAAAAAATTATTTTTGGAAAACGCTAAACAAATGGGCAACACCAAAGTCGTCTTTATTTTTATGGACAATTAATTGCTGCTGCTGATTTGAATCTAAAACCAAGTTGCTTAATCTACATAAATATATAGCTAGGGTATCATCTAGAGAATTTGATAGATATTGATTTTTGTGTGATTGTTGAATATTTGAAGGAAAAATTAAATTTTTAACCAAAAAGCGCAATCGTTTTTTAATGAATAATGTTCAAATTAACTATCAGAAATCCGCCACAGAATGTTGTTTTAAAGATACTGTAAAAAATTCGAATTGTAGAATGAAATCCGTAGCAGTTATCCTTTGTGCCCTTGTGAAAAACCGTGTTCCCAGAAAAACACGTTTCAAACTGAATACTGCTATACAATTATGTTCGGAAATTCAAATTGTCGTAAAAATTGGCTAAGACCACAACCATCATTTATATCATTTTTTAATATTTAATGGACCTTTTAAGTTAACAAAAATTAAGTGGCGTTACCCCTTAGAATAATTTTTATAACACTAACAAAATATAAAAAAATGGAGCTCTTATACCAGACATCAAAAATCGAACAAAACCTGGAAAGTTCAACGTAATTTGATCAATGTTTTTTGATGTGCAGTTGAGATTGTTAGTTTCATTTACTGTTACGTAAGCAGTCAAATAAACAATATTACTATCAACTTTTAAACGTAAGAAAAGTCTGGAAATTTTTAAGTGGTAGGTATTCAAGATTCGTCCCAAAGGCGACGAGGATTACTGATTAATTTTGGTTTTTTTTCTTTATTTGGTTTAAGTATGATAACCGCTTATTTGTTTATATTCTTTTTCAATTCGTCTGCCTTTTCTTTCTAGTTTATTTTTCCCTTTTCATTTTCATGTTTATTTTTAATACTAATATATTAATTTTATCGGTATTGCTTTTAACTTTACAATTCCTGGCGATTTTTTAATTTCTTAGTTCTTTTACTTATTCAATTTTCTTCATTGTGATTAGCATAATTTTTCAAAATAATTATTGCAATACTGTCAAAGAATTTTCTCGCCAATCCTTGTTGGAATAGATTCGTAGAAATTTGATATCTCAATACAGAAATACATTACATATATACAAATGCCTAATAAGAAGTTGCATAAAAAATATAACCAAAAGCATATGACATGCAATAGAAGATTTTTATTTTTTATTTTTTGGGTGTTTAATTTTTGTTAACTGACTGTTGTAAAATTGCATTTGTGTGTTGCATACGTTCTTAATTGTGTGTGTGAATGATGATGACAATGCAGTGAGTGCCACAACTCATCTGATCGCATTAAGGTGCGAGTCTGGGATGAAGACAATGATTTGAAATCGAAATTACGACAGAAGTTGACACGTGAATCTGACGATTTTCTGGGACAAGCTATTATTGAAGTGCGCACTTTATCAGGCGAAATGGACGTGTGGTATAATCTGGAGAAGCGTACTGACAAATCGGCTGTTTCTGGTGCAATACGTTTGCACATATCTGTGGAGATAAAGGGTGAAGAAAAGGTAGCACCGTACCATGTGCAATATACTTGTCTGCATGAAAATTTATTTCATTATCTTTGTGAAGAAAATTGTGGTATGGTAAGTACATATTTTAAAAATCATGGTGTTCAGATTGTTAAAAATGAGAAGAGGCACTAAATAATCAAAAAAATAATGTTGTCAACATAGGTCAAGTTACCGCACCAAAAAGGCGACGACGCTTGGAAATTGTATTTCGATGAGATACCCGAAGAAATTGTAGATGAATTCGCGATGCGCTACGGCATCGAAAACATTTACCAGGCCATGACACATTTTCATTGTCTTTCTGCGAAATATTTGTGTCCTGGAGTACCGGCAGTAATGAGCACATTGTTGGCAAATATTAATGCTTACTACGCGCACACTACAGCTTCGTCATCCGTGTCTGCTAGTGATCGTTTTGCAGCTAGTAATTTCGGGGTAATTGAACAATTTTTTTTTGTTTCAGCTCTTTTATTGAGCGTTGTTGTCTCCACCTTAGAAAGAGAAATTCGTCAAACTTTTGGACCAGTTGCACAATTCACTGCGAATCGATTTATCCATGTACCGTAACAACTTTCCTGCTTCCAGTCAAGAGAAACTTATGGATCTCAAATCAACCGTCGATCTCTTAACTAGTATTACTTTCTTCCGTATGAAGGTATTTTTTTGTCACTTTTTTTTTTGATTATGTATTTATTTGTTTGTTTTTTTACCCACCACCAAAAACATTTTATCTGCTTAATTTTCTCAAATTCTCGCTTGCATTTGAACGAATCATATCTATGTAACTAATTTGGGAACATATTCACTAATTAATATAAACGGCACTTAAATTCAAGTTGACGTTGCGTATTTAGCTCTCATCGTAGTATTCCAGAAGGCGTCGTTCTGCTCCAAAAAATATGAAAAATAAGATCGATTGCTGGCATCCATTTCATGCATTACATCAGCGGAGGTGGTAAACCGTGAATGGATGAGTAAGTAAATGGCATAATAAATGGAAATAAGCAGTCAACAATATTCACAAATGATTTTGACAGTTAATGAAAAATTGCCATAAAAATTGGAACAAATAGGTTCGAAACTGAATTCTCTAAACCAATTGTTGTGAGAAGGAATAATTTATTATTATAAAATTAATATACCCTTTCATATTTAAATTTTGGTTCGAAACAGTCAATAGAGGTAACAGGATATAGTTGATTGAACTTGTGAATATTTTTAGGAGAAACCCTCAAGCTTGAGGACGAAACTTTACCTGACTTTTAAAGTCAGTGAAAAATTGCCATAAAAATTGGAACAAATAGGTTCGAAACTGAATTCTCTAAACCAATTGTTGTAAGAAGGAATAATTTATTATTATAAAATTAATATACCCTTCCATATTTAAATTTTGGTTCGAAACAGTCAATAGAGGTAACAGGATATAGTTGATTGAACTTGTGAATATTTTTAGGAGAAACCCTCAAGCTTGAGGACGAAACTTTACCTGACTTTTAAAGTCAGTGTTAATGTATTTCGGTTAAAGTCTGTTTACACTTGTTTCTTACCTAAAGGCTTGTGAGAATAATGTTATATATTACGATATAGGAGCTAAAACTTTGCGAAAAATACCTACTGCGCCATTTGCACAAAATAACTTTTAAGAAACAGTATTTTAACCTAACTAGGGCAAAACTTTTAGACTCTAAACAGAACTGAGTCCCGCCTACATTTCCAGAGTTTGGGGGATAAATTAAAAGAAACATAGAAAAGGTAAAAGAACAAAAATGATTTATTTCAAATTCAAAAGTTGTTTTTATACTTATATATTTTACATTACAACTAGTATCTCAGAAACTTTAGAAAACAGATTGCTGCAAGAACATTTAAATGACTTCCAAATTATTCTCGCAAGTTTACTCGAAATGTTAATTGTTTCAGTACGGAAAAATCGTTGAAATGCTTGCTATAATAAAAATGTAAATTAGGCACACGTTTCTTTGGTGGTGGATATGATGGATTCGGCTTAAATCGAATATATTTTTTACGAGAATTTTTGAATACACGAATTGCGACTGATGAATGTAATTACAGGTGCAAGAGCTCTCTAGTCCTCCCCGCGCCAGTACGGTCGTCAAAGATTGCGTCAAAGCTTGTCTTAGATCCACCTACCAATTCCTGTTCGAGAATTGCTACGAACTTTATAACCGGGAATTTCAGGTAAATCTTAAAGATATCCGTTACTTACTAATATTTAAAAATTCTTGGAATCCTCCAGGTGGATCCAAACGAAGCTAAACGTGATTCTGATGACCATGGACCTAAACTAGATAGCGTAGATTTTTGGCATAAGCTAATAGCGCTTATTGTGTCCGTGATTGATGAAGATAAAAACAGCTATGGATCGGTGCTCAATCAGTTTCCACAGGAACTAAACATAGGACAAGTATATTATCTTTTCTTAACTTTTAGAAATTAGATATTCGGAGATTATTAGTAAACTGTTGAAAGGCAAGAGAAAGACAAAAAAACTATAGAATATAGAAGAAAGACAACAGGAATAGAAAGAGAAGTGAGAAGTGGAGAAACAAGGAGTAAACTAAAGACCAACGTGAAATAAGCATTCAAAATGGTATCAGATTTGTCCACTTTTAGCAACCAAATCTACATGTAAAAAAGGAATGTTAAAATTTGTTCTGCTTTAAAACGTGTAAAAAATAGTTTTTAAATAGTAAAATGGAAATAATTTAATCCGACATTTTCTCGTGTTATACTGGGAACAGAAATTTTATAAATCGTCTAAAAATTCCCCGAAACACCAACAATTTATAGCAGCATGAATGCATATGGGTATTTCTTTTTTTAAATGCCTGTGTTTCGCTCAAATCTTATCAAAATCTGCTGAAAAAACGTTTTTCTAAATCCCTTTCCTATATGCTTTGAATTATTTTTCGATAGTAAACTCGTCATAGAAGAAAAGTATAAGTTATATTTTTTACATAAGTTGCAATGGAAAAACGGAGAAAATTTGATCTTAAAAATCATAATTCAAAGAATTATGTCTACCAAAAGAAGGATATTTTAAAATATATACTGAAAATTGCGGCAGATATCGGCTTGAAAGGAATATATTTTTGCAATCGTATTTTTTAAAACTATTTTGATTCAGTCCAAGAGTAGAAGCAATCATGCCAAAGTAACTTATTTTTCCTTTAATTATTTACGATTTTACTTTGTTCAGTTATCGGCTGCTACCATGTGGAGTTTGTTTGCTGTTGACATGAAGTATGCTTTAGAGGAACACGAACAACATCGGCTCTGTAAATCTTCCGCGTATATGAATCTGCATTTCCGAGTGAAATGGTTGTATAGCAATTATGTAAAAGAAGTACCTCCATATAAAGGAGCTGTTCCTGAATATCCGGCTTGGTTTGAACCTTTCGTAATGCAATGGTTGAATGAAAACGATGACGTCTCTCTCGAATATCTTCATGGAGCATTTAATCGTGATAAAAAGGACGGGGTAAGGATACCAAAACCTTCAGAATTTACAAACCGTAATACACACCGAGTAATTTTTTATTTTTGTTTATGCTTGTGTGTCTACATATATGTGCGTGTGCAGTTTCAAAAAAGTAGCGAACATGCCCTTTTTTCTAACTCGGTGGTTGATGTGTTCACACAGTTGACGCAATGCTTCGATGTTGTTAGCAAACTCGAATGTCCTGACCCAGAAATAATGAAACGCTACATGAGACGATTTGCTAAGACCATCGTTAAGGTTTTAATAGCCTACGCCGATATAGTCAAGAGGGAGTTTCCGGAGCATATGAAGGATGAGAGAATTGTAATGTGATTAAAGTCTTTTAAAGAATAGAAATAAAAATTTCTTGTTTCGTTTTCATTAGGCCTGTATTTTAATGAATAATATCCAGCAGCTGCGTGTTCAATTGGAGAAAATGTTCGAATCAATGGGTGGAGACAAGTTGGAAGAAGACGCCGCTAACATACTGAAGGAATTGCAACAGAATCTAAATTTTGCTTTAGATGATTTGGCCTCCCAATTTGCTGTGAGGTAGTACTGATTATAATGACTGATATTTAAAAACCTATTTAAAATTATTCTCTACAGTCTGGAACCACGAATTACTGTATCTGTAAGGGAATTAGGGGATTTGTTATTGGCCATCAGGGGTGGCACCGGACCATGTCAAAATGTGAACGCTACCAATCAGGTCGCTCAACGTAATGTTGTAGCCGTCGAAGCTGATGAAGTATTGCGTCCACTGATGGACCTCTTGGATGGTTCCCTAACACTATACGCACAATCATGCGAAAAAACTGTTTTGAAACGGTTACTCAAGGAACTATGGAAAATCGTAATGCGTACTTTGGAAAAGACCATAGTATTACCACCCATGACAGATAAAACTGTAAGTTCGTAAAAGTCATGCCTGAACAGCCTTTTTTACTCACTTTTGGATTTTAGATGATGTTTAAACATTTGACAGACAATGCTAAAAACCTTGCTTCTAATGCCAAGATAGAAGATATGGGTCGCCTCTTTAAATCCCATATGGCTGGTAAACAGGATGTAAAAAGTGCTTTAAGCGGCGTAATGGATATTTCGAAAGAGGTGGAAAAAAATTTGTCACCTAAGCAATGTGCCATTCTTGACGTGGCTTTAGACACTATAAAACAGTATTTTCATGCTGGTGGTAATGGCTTAAAAAAAACCTTCCTTGAAAAATCTCCAGAATTGCAAAGCTTACGATATGCACTGAGCCTTTATACCCAAATGACTGATACGCTTATCAAAACCTTTATATCAAGTCAAGTACATGAGGGTAAGCTTTTATTAATACATCACTAATATAGTATTATTATTACATCACCAGTATATTGCATATAATCTTCGTTTTACTAACTCTAACATATACTATTTTCAGAAAATCAGGAGGAAAGTGTAGGAGAAATATCGGTGCAAATTGATTTATATTCGCATCCTGGCACAGGGGAATATAGAGTCAATGTTAAAGGTAAATAAAAGATGATGCGAATTGTACTGCAGCCGTTTGTTTCTATATTTGTATATTTTCAATATCAAAATGGAACAGACTATTGTAACGCACACAATTAAGCCGTAGTAATATAACTTGTTTCATTTTCATTGTAAGTCAACAATTGAGAAATAGAATTGCTTGTCGAAAATCAGAAATCCTTAATTGAAATTCAAAATTGTTATTAGAATATGAGAACTTGTGAATTCAAAGCTAGAAAGATTTCTGAATTTCAATTGAATTCTCATTTTGACTTGACGACTTGTGATTTTCAATCCTCGATTTGTGATAGTTGATTGATAATGCTGAATTCCAACTACTTCTAGTTTAGAATTGTGTTGTGTATTACTATATGTTTTCGTCAAGTTGTATCTTAAAAATTGGTCATGTTTATAGTTGTCAAAACGATGAAAATTACATTTTTGTATCTTAGAATTGCCTATGTAGTAATCATCTCATTATGCTGCTGCCTTTACAGTATTAAATATGTTATTCTTCGTGCGGCTTACATTAGTGGTCTTTTCGTCGCCTTCTACATAGAAATCCAAACAAAAATTCAGTTCTATATAGAGTTGAAACAGTTCTGTATAAATTATTATAAAATTAGATAAGAATCTGTGAATAATGTCACTTTTTTGCTTTGTGGATAACACCAACCGTGTCAGTGATAAACAAAAAAAACAGTTGTAACATGAGAAGACTAAAAAATTTTTGGAAGATAGGAAAAAATATGTGTTGATGTAGCGCGAAAATAACTGTGTTAAGTGCGTGTGTCACACAAGCGTTTAAAAGACTTGAAAGATTTCATGAAGACGTCGTGATTGAACTGTGTTCTAATAAATTAAAAATTTCTGTTTTCGTTCTGACATTGAAAATTATTAAAAATAAGAAAGTAGTGCCCAAATATCTTTATTATGCCGATTTTTATAACGTTGCTCAATCAGCGGTGACGTAATTGTTTTGATTAATAGCTAACGAGCCATACAAGAATAATGAAGTATGCATAATGCCCTAGAACACTGTCCGCTTCTGTTGAAAGGACCCGGTCGAGGTAACAATACAAGGGATCGGCAGATTTCGCTGGTAACTCGCCAAAATCGAAACTACGCGAACTAATTTTAATAACATCTACAATACAAAAAGAATTGTAAAAACTACACAAAATATACGTAATAATTTTACAACAACCTCTACTCATTCAAAGGGTCTCAATTCAAATTCTTCGAATCGCTTTTCTATTCTACGGTCGAAAATTTGAATATTAATGATAATACTGTCAATAATGATAATGATAGTGTTAAAAAACTTCTATCATTCTACCCCAATTGCTGTTATTAACTTCGGTGTTGAAAAGCTGAGGCTGAAAGTACGCAAGATCTCCTTCAGTTTTCGCCGGGGAGATTCTTTTGCTGCATCACCATGACTGACACAAGAAGAACTGCACAGCCTATTGCTATTAACAGCTATGTTAGCTGTCGGAAAAATATCGCTATTCGAAGGTAATGATGGAGCGGTCGATGCCATTAGGGGACTAGAAGATAATAGGTCTACGAGCTACATCGTTGACTATAAGCAAAAGGGATGAGTAACAGAGCCAGATGTAAAAATTAGGTTTCCAGTCAGGGGCGAAGGACCACATACCACACTTCGAGTTAAATCTTTACAGTTCAGAGGAGATGCTGGGCGCTCTTAATAGCAGCACTCATCGCAGATTGTCTTGTGTTTTTCAGATTTAACTGGCAATGCCATGGGTTGTTCACTATCTATATGTAACAACTATTTAAGTTGCCAGAGATATCAAATCAATTTCTCAAGCCGGATATGCCCAAAAATTTCATATATTAATGTGTATATTCATTGCTTTCGATATAGTCAAAATAAATTTCTCGACCTGATAAAGGAGCAAAAATTTACGGGGTTTGCGTAATTTATGCACCGCGCACCGTATGCTTTGAACAAAAAAATGTAAAACGCAATTTACAGATGTTGAGAATCCTCTCCCACATGCACATTCTTATGACAACAAAGCCTAAGAATAATATAGATCGTTTAATAGTAGGCCTTTTCCTCGTTTATAACATTTAATTTTTCGTGCTATAATGTTGCTATTATAATTTGCGCATAATTTTAGTTGTGGCTGCGAATGACTTGAAATGGCAAATACCGTCCGGTATGTTTCGTCCGTTTGTGGAAATTAATTTGATTGGACCGCATTTGCAAGACAAAAAACGAAAGTTCGCTACCAAATCAAAGTCAAACAATTGGTCTCCAAAATACAACGAATCATTTAATTTGTAAGTACCATCCCGCACGATGTTCCTGTTTGTCTTCCTTATCATTTTCCCGTTCTTCTGCAGCACTATTGGCACAGAGGAGCAATTAGATTTCTTTGAATTACATATTTGTGTCAAAGATTACTGTTTTGCTCGTGATGACCGTTTAGTGGGTGTAGCAGTTATACCCCTCAAGGATATTCTAGAAAAGGTAAGCTCATAAAATAAATCTCTGAAGTAGTTTATATGTTTTAAGCAACCAACACAATGCAGTTTCTATAGAATTTATGACTGCAGAAACAAGAAGAATAATTAAAGAGAGAACCAAAAAGCTTATTGCGAAATAAGAAGAATAGTGTTAACCGAAAAAACAGCGATAAAGTACAAATTGTTTTTAGTTCTTCCTTGTCAGAAATATATCGAGAAAATTTGCTACCAGACTTCATCACGAGCATCCGCTAAAAGGAAAGTTATTTTATCCCCACTACTATGATCGGTTTGAAAGACAAACGATGCCAAAAACATTGCCAAATTTTGTAAAGAAAGGGAAGCTAACAGTCAAAACACTATAAGAAAGGAATAACATTCATTGAATTCGAAAAAAAATACTGTGGATACTTGGACGATGATAAATACGAAAACTACCTTTCTTCTATAAGCAACACTTTCCAGTTAATTCCTGCTTATACGTTCGGTATGAAGCAAAAGATAAAATAAATCCTCCACAACCCGTTCCTTCTCAGCTTTCGTTGGTAGTTTTTTGATAATTCTTCCACCACCTTCATCATATTGTTTCCTAATTTTCGCGAAAATTGCTATTACTCCATAGAGAGCTAAGTAACAAAAGAGGCTACGAAATGTGTCCGAAAATAAATAAGTAAAATCCTAGGCATTTTTGATGTTTCTGTTATCGATAACAGTGGTAGCATTGTTAATTTTCATTCGTATAATTGTGTACTTTTTCATTCCCAATTGCATAAAATACTTATGTACAAACGTACTATATTAAAAGAATATATAAATTATTCCTACAATATAACTTTTCTTAATTAGAAGAAAATGTCTTCATGTTCCTATAGAAAATTTTCATTGAAATTTATTGAAGCATTTTACGAACGTAGAACTTAAAAATCCTCGCAACAATAACAAATAAAATATGTTTTCTACCCTTTGCCCATTCTATATGCAGATCGTAGCTCATACCTGCCTAAAACATAGAATTGTCTATGATTTTTCTTTTTCTGAACATTTAATACAGTGTGACGTAATATTAACAAAACATTGACGGAATTTTTGCCCATACAAATAATGAAATGAAAATGAACAGTGCTACCATTGTTATTGATATCCGAAGGATCGAAAGGGCCTAAGATTTTACTAATTTATTTTTTAACACATTTCTTGGGCTTTTGTTGTTATTTAGCTCTCTTTGATTAGTTTCTTGGTACTTGGAATCTAACTTTTAACGAGAGAGAGTTTGCTATCTCCCCTTAATTTATTGGCCACAAACTACTTTTATATTGCTCAATTTATGAGAAAGAAGTCATGAAGAAAATAGAACTGTTCCCTAATAACAAATCCATGTTAATAAAAACGTTTGTGATGGTATTGAATCGAATATAACCGCGGGAGTTACCTAAAGTTAAAATAAATTAGACATGCGGACATGACATTTAGCCTAACATTTCTTAAAAAAATAAAAACAATTTGAAAAACGCATCACCCGGGAAAGTTTGTTTTGTTAGTGATAGACATACCATTAAAGGACTTTCGAGACCATCATCGTGAAAATCGGAATTTTATCTGCTGATTTTATTAGACGCTAAAGCCTGGTTCCTTGCCAGCAGAATACATAAGTGACTTTTTAGAAGGATAAATTTAAGGTATTAAAAGAAGGACGCTCTGAAAACATATAATGCGTATAAATGGCTCAAAATTATATGTACACGAATCCAAATTTATGTATAAACATGGTGTGAACTGCGAATGCTTAAAGAACATTACATTATATGTATATACTTTGCATCTTGGTTTATTTGTAGGGATCTGTAGCTTGTTGGTTACCTCTAAAGAGACGTATACAAATGGACGAAACTGGATGGACCATATTGCGGATATTATCACAACGAAACAATGACGAAGTTGCCAAAGAGTTTGTAAAACTGAAATCCGAAATCCGTCAAGAACCAACTGCTGGAACTTAAATATTAACAACAAAGTCACTTATGCATATATTTAGGCAAATATCCGAAATTGCATGGACGAACTTCATACTAAAGAAAATTATTTCGTAACATATTTCTCTCATAATGATACCCCGCTCTCCATTTATTACATACATACATATGTACATATACACGCATGTATATATATATACATATATATATATACATATATTTAAAATATATATTGAATATATATACATACATTTAAAATATATATTTAAGATATATATTTAAAATATATATTTAAGATATATATTGAATAATATATATTATATATATATATATTATATATATATATATATATATATATATATATATATATATATAATACATATATGTGTATACATATTCAATGATTTTATATGCATGATTTTTTATTCGGTTTATTGTTAAAAATATTAAGAAAAGAATTTTGTAAAAAGAGTTTGAACAGCAAAAGTAAGAACGTTATAACAAATGCAAATGTAAATATATACTATCAATACCTATAATTATATGTACGTATACAAATATATAGTCCCATATACATACATACACACACACGTCAAGATAGGCTGAATGATAATTTCTAAGTGGCATCACGGTATACCTATCGACCGCGCCACACGGTAGGGGACAGTAATATAGATAGTCTCTAGCAGCTTAAAGTCTCGCACTGCCCAAAGAGTGCGGCCTTCGATATAAAGGTGGTTTTTAGCAGGTTGAAGTCTCGCACTGCTCAAAGTGGGCGGCTTTCAATGCTTTCCCACCTATTCAAAAAAAAGAGAACACACATTCATAGTATTATTTTTTCACATCTTCGTGCGACCCAAAACACTAACAAGTGCGAGACCAGTCGACGCAAACAAGTGATAATCAAAGGAATCGACCTTGGTGAGTAAAGCGTACGGGCCGTAGTTTCCCAGCGCCGCGGACGAATTTTACCACATGTGAGACTGAATTTTTATGTATAAAAGTGATCGTTTTGCCTTTCTCTGGTCGTTCTACAAGTCTTTAGCAGCTTATAATTAATCACACCCTCCTTATACCATCGAACGCATATCATCTTGCTCTCAATGTGATTCGGCTTTACAATTGATGTGCATATGTCTGCGACTATCAATGAATATTTACGCTTGATATTTTCAAAATAAATTCGCTTATCTTCAATCTTAATTCGCATCGTTCGAGCAAAAAAAAAAAGCAGAATGCGCCTCATTTGCCGCAAATTTCGACATATCGAACACATCAAAATAGTGCTGCAATACCTTCTCAATTTATTATTTTGCGCATTTGACAATTGTTCTCCTAATAGAATATCATATGTGTCAAACCTTGATATTACATAGCGCACCGATGGGCCATGTTTCACAAGTAACCGTTTCATACTTCTGTATGTCATAACATGTATATGGATGTATATGATGTATAAATATACACACGTGTGTGTGTATGTATAAAATCAGAAATAATAATTATGAGAATTACATACTATTACAATCTATAAGTAGACGGACACATCGGTTACTAAAGAAACACATTATAAAGAAAACGATATTAATGATACATTTTCGTAGAAACATAAGTAACCGCCTGCTGCACAACCATACCTTATTGAAAGAATTAATTATACTCTTCTAAAAGAACATCAAAATCCTACTCTAAATGTTTATATATTACAAGTTATAATTTAACAGTAGATAATAAAAAAAATCTAGAAACGGAAAGAACAAATATTGTCTGTGTCTACATAGTTTTAATATGAACAAAATCATAACATCTCATTATTAAAAAACTCAATTCAAAAAACAAACCCAAACTAACCTCCTGAACACCTTTATTAACATATAATTCGAAAGGAAATATGAAGGAACACACCGAGGTTTTAACAGTAATTAAAATATATTATTTTTATTATTTATAATTATGCTCTTTAATCCTTTTTTTCCAAACAAAAGCAAATCAATAACATAACGGAAACCACTGTGCGCAGACGTATATATCTAAAAAAATGATGCTGCTACCACCACTCAACATGACAGAAATTTGAAACTAAGTATAAGTATTCCTTCCGTATGGTAAATGTGTATGCATAATGATATGTGATCAAAGGTTTCGCTGAGATAAATCCGATATTTCAGAATAGAACAAACTATGTAGAAGAACTATGTAGAAATCAAAGAGATCCGAGAACAGAACAGCTACGCTTTAATCGAACCAACAAGGCATTAGCATTTAAGTGCGTGTCTGTATTTAATTTCCATATTTTTATAAATTTCCACTTTTGGAATTCCTTAGCGTGTGGATTTTGAATCCTTGCCATTTTTTTACGACAATGAAACGGAATAGATTACCCACGCAACGTCAACATCACTAAACAAACCAACACGTGAGATTCTAATAGTCGAGTATATCGAACGTGGCAACATTAAAAGGTTGCAAGCGAAATAGCGATTAAATGAAAAATAATACACTTAGAAAAACGGAAGATGCCTTTAACAAGCAACAAATTGAAATTAGTCCTTAAATAGTTTAGAGGCAAAATATAATGCATATAAAATGCACCTTCCAGCCAAAAGTACCAATGATACTATAATCTGATCTCATCTGTTGCACAGCTTCAACAGTCAAATAACATTAAAAGTCGTATATTTGTCTATTTAGTACAGGTTTTTATTTACTGTCAGCGTGAAAATTTCCAATCGATATTTCGGATACTTTCTTATATTCAGTCATCTTAAAGTTTTGTACATATCTTTCGTTAGTTAGATTTTCTATGCACTGAAAACTGCCGCTGTAAAGTGACGAATTATCTTTTTCCTAATTCCACATCAAACATAATGGATGGCGTGATGCAAGGGATTATCTGTATACTAATTGAAGCACTTGAGAAGTAGAACGCGACAAGCTATGAATGTTAATTCCACATTAAATAGGGTGCACTTGGTGAATATTCTATCGGTAAAGCCCTGCATAGCTAACGAATGACAAAAGCATACTTGATCACTGCAGAACAAAGAGAACAACTATGTATAAGATATACGCGCAAGACCAATGCACATGCAACACGAAACAAAGATATATTTGTAGAAATTAAAACAATGCTATAATCTAAGATATATCAATGCTTCTAAACGCTGCCGTCACCCTTGTCACAAGCATTAAATAGCTGCTTTACGCACTTAATCAATTGGACCAAAAACGAATTCCATTAATCCTCATAGACTTTTGAAAAGATGGTATTCGTATTTGATATTTCAAAGTAATTCCCAGCAAGAACTCTCGAACATAGAATGCTACCAATTATGTACTGTCTTGGACTCGTACCGCTCACAATATGGGAGACGGAATGTGTCCATGGCGTACCTAGGACCTAAGATGTTCACATGCGATCAAGCACACGTTGTGCTTAGTTGAGTGCGATCACTGGAAGGCCTGGAAGAAATAGTGTAATATAAAATGTTAGATGATTTAGATTTGGACGGGTATAGTTTCCGCGCCTCAGCAGAGTGTTGTGGAATATGTTGAAGAATTCAGGTTTAGAGGAGTATAAATTCTGCGTCTCAATAGAGTGTATAAGATAGTCTAATCTGCTCGGCTGTTCCCGGCAAGACTGTCACTCTGTAACGCCAAGACAAACTCAGCGTAGAGTGTAACTAGCATAAATTGAATTGAAAAGCCAGGATTTGTGCTGTTCGCTAAGATGAACTCAGCGGTACCTCTGATATTTTTCAATTGATTTATTTTGGAATATTACATAGCTTATATAAAATTTTTGTGAAGAATTATATTTTTTTCAATTGATTTATTTTGGAATATTACATAGCTTATATACAATTTTTGTGAAGAATTATAATAGTCTAGAATATTTACAAAAGTGCTTAATCTACAAAAATTATATTATGATGTATGCACATTATGGTATGCATACATTACAACAGACTGCACAAATCTAACTGGACAAATATGAATGAAGCATTCTTAGAAATGAACAAAAAGGAAACTTCGGAAAATAGATAATTGGGACTACAAAAGACTAAGGAGTAAGAAATGAATTGCATAGATTCGTTTCTTAAAAAATATCTATTTATGGGAACCAAAAGCGGGGAAAAAATTTTATGAGTCCCTTTTATTTGCAACATAATAGGTGCTTGCGTTAATTTTAGCCACTTTTACAACCGAGAAAGTCCTTTGTTGGAAAAAATTGGTACGATATACGTTAATCAAAATATACTCCATCATTTTCTACAACTTTTTCCCATCTTTCTAGCAACCAGACGATACCGTGTCGGAAGAATTCACGATATTTTGAAGCTATCAATAAAACGAACTATTTCCGCACTTCTTTCACTTGTGTGTGCTACTCAAGCCGTGCTACTTCTATCTGAGCAAGTGGTAATCAGAAAGCGCCATGTCTATTCGGTACCCTGTGTGTAATGGAACTTTACATTCGAGTTGCAACAGTCCATCTTTAACAACTTCTGCAACGTGTCTGTTGAGTGTTGTCATGCAAGAGAATGACTTTGGGTCTGTTAACTGTTATTGTTGCTCTTTTTTGCAACAATACATCATCAAACTTGGTCAAGTGACGCCGTTAGATATCTGCAGTAACAGATTCATTGGATTTTAGCGGTTCATAATAGACTACACCTTTATGACATTACCATACGCGTAACAAAAGTTTATAACCATGAATATCCCGCATCGGTGTCAATGTGGATCGCGCACCTGGTATTGCCGTAGCAGCTTCACTTCTCACCGCCAGCCGCAATGCACGACTGAAAACACTTTTTTTGCCTGGCAAGCAATGAAACCGCGATATTGAAACGGTTCAAAATGGCATTTTCAGTCAATTTCTGTTTCTCCGTTTGGATCTTTCCAATCGCATGTAAACATCTAGAAGCAGTTGTTTCATCTACTTATAAGCTGTTCGAAAGTTCTTGGAGAGTTTGAGCTGGTTTTCGTCCAATAAATTCGCAATTCACTGTCTTTGAACTTTCCTGGTTGTCCATGCCGTTCTTTTCCATTGACATCAAAATCCCCACCTATAAACATTGGAAACCAAAACCGACAATTGAAATATAATGGTGCAGCATCACCATAATTTTCCAAAAGTTTTGGTGGGCTTCGGCAACAGATTTGTTCAAGTCAAACAACAAAAGTAGCGAATGTCGAAAATGCAATTTTGAACGTTCCATCATTCAACCTTTGGTATTTCTCAGTACTTTATGATTTTTACATTTAGAAGTTGCTAACCACAATTAGCGAAAGCACCTAAAAAAGCAAAGGCTTCGGGCGTTCAGATAAATCGAATTTCTTTACATTAAAATCTTATACACTCCAGGCTTTTGTGTTTAGACAGGTAACAGAAATTTAAAAAAAAAATTATTGATTAGGTAAATTCAGCGGCAGAAAATATTAACGAATAAATATAAAACTTAAAAGCACACACAGTGATTCAAAAAGATTTCATTTAATAAAATTGGCCGGTGAATATTTCCGTAAATCTTTCTTATCACGTCTTCTATCGATAAAAGAAGGGAGGCGATAAATATTGAAGACAATCAGGGCAGAGCAAAAAGCGGAAATTGTTTCTGAAATGACACAGTTGAATCAATATAACATTGGTGACAATGAAATTAGAAAAGAGGTATATGTTCACTTCGGAGATAATATTGACAACGCGATTTTTCGTGACATTTCGGTATTTTGGCGTTTACTAACAAATTTAAAGAGTTAAAGGGTAACACCGTTGTAAATTTTTCAAAAAAGCAATGTCTTTTATTGGCCTAATAAGTCTTTTGAATATGAGGAAAAAATTCATTACCTACGAAAACTTTTTTCTTTGAAATTCCGGAACTTTCCGTAAGCGATTTGAAAGGACTGCCCGTGTCAAATGATCTTTGTAGCGTAGTTACAGTTTATTGTTTTGCACGTTGATTTCTAATTTCTTTAACCTGCTAACAGCTCTCATCGCAATGTATATACATTGGATTCAAAAGCAGTTCTAAATACAAATGCTTTAAGTTCCACTACTTGTACGAAAAGGATATAATTTCCTCCTGTTTATAATTTCTTTGTAATCTCCAAGTGCTTATACGTTACATTGGATGAGCGAAGAATTACACGGCCAGGAAAGGTACCAGAATTGTATATCCAGCACTGAAGCAATGAATTATATGTTATGAACATGAGTTTATAGAACTACAAATTTTCTTGTTGTTATCTCTATCATTTCGCAAGACGTAAAAGGTGAGGTTCAGATAACGCATTTGGCATTCGTGGCTTACTCATCGAAGTACTTGCTGATAGCCCGAAGTGTCTAGAAACTATCATTCCTAGTATGAAACAGATACAAAGTGCTTGTGAAATTAACCATAGAAATTTTGTGCATTTATAGCATTGTCGCGACCAATATTTCATTCGTTTTACGACAAATTAGCGGATTTGATTTCGACCGCAACGACAGTAGTAAAAGACGCCGATATGGAGAAAGCTGCACAAGAAGAGAAAAAAAGTGAAGGAAATGGACAACTTCAAAGGATAACTGTTTCCCATAATAGCTCATGGAGAAAGAGCGGAATCACATCATTGATTGGATGGCGTACAGGAAATATCTTCGATGTTGTCGTGAAATCGAAGTACTGTAAATCTTGTGAGCGTTAAAGGAGTAAATCAGTAACCACTAAACACGAAGCAGGTAGACGCTTTCGTGGAGATGTTCCTTCGCTCTGAGGCTTTGCTGTACCTCAAGTGCGCAAACTACATCGATTATAATCCGTAAGAGGACTATGAGGTTTAAAGGAAAGAGTGCACTGACAGTGTTCGGAAAGGAAGGAACGCTCGTTTAAGAAATCTAATAGGAGCAAAGGGAGACTTCGAAGGGTGAGGCAAATTAACCACCAACTTAATTAACGACTTAACCATTTACTATGGTTTAGCAATATGGCGAAATCCTATTTCTATAGAAGAGTGAAAATTGATATTTCGGCGACATTGTTTCGTAAGCTGCCAACCGACGACAAACACGAGAAATACTCAGTCTTGGTATGACTGAAAGAAAGCAAAAGCAGCGAATACATTAGCTACCTTTCCAAGGAAGGTTTTGAAGCTATCTAACCGATTTGTAAGGAGCTGCACTAGACGAATTTCTAAAAAGTTGTCTAAGAACAAAAATTTCAACGGTACTGTTTGGAGTTTGGCTCCCAAAACTCCGTTAAGTAGACAAAAAAAATCTTGGTCATAGTAATTGACATTACTGGGTGCAATTTCATTGATGACATAGCTAGTATTCTACAAATGATCGAAGTTTGAAAACGGATTTTGCTCTAAAGTATACAGTTTTTGCCTTGAAGGCGCTGATAAGCAAATAAAACGAGCTGGGGGCTTTTCGACAAATGCCCCAAAAAATAGTTGAAGAAAGAGAACGAAGTAGAATATATGAACTTCAACGGGTCTTTGGATAGCAAGCCAATGGCAAAAATAAAAAAAAATTTTTACAACCCATATTTGAACGTGTTTCTACAAATTGGCATACGGCAAACCTCGAACATTTTTCACTTTTTTCATTCGAATTTTTTACAGCATCTTTAACACTACATTTTTTAGCGGACGACGTAGGATATTTTCGACAAGCTGATTTAAGCCTTTTTTATTTAAGCTTTTTTTATGAACAAAGGAGAACGCTAGCTTTGGTCGAGAATCACCGTTTTTCCTTCAAATTTTAGCAAACCACACAAAAATCGATATATACAAAGACTCATACGGCATTCACTATATATATCAGCGCTCTCTCTTCTCTTTTTTTTAAATCAAACTTGCTCCAGTTTTGTTTCAGGCGCGGAGCGCTTAAAACCAAACATGCCTTGCGAAGACAGTTGCTGTGCTGCCATATTTTATATATTTAAATGTATGCTGAGTAACCCCCTTAAGTATTATTACACAGTTTATATTCTAAGAAAATGATCAGAAATCTATTTTTATAGTTAGAGTTTTAAAAAACATTACATGCTTGTGCTGTGCTCTTGAGCACGCCACTAAGCATTTACGTTCAAATAATAAAGTATAGTGCAACCGAATAAAACAAAGAAAATCTTTAAAAGTTGAAAGCAAATATAAGAGGAAAATGGCAAAAAATAAAGTTGTCATTTGTTTACCTGATTTTTTGGAAAATAAGCAAAGGTAGGTGTATATAATAACTATTTTAATTTATTTGTTTATTAATTAATTTCATCAAGTAGCGCCGTAAAAGACTGCTAAAACAATTTGAGAATTAAGAAAGACGCGCTCCACTTTGGAGATCCATCTTTCAATCAAATTTTCAGATCAGTGAGACTGCGATGGGATGAAAGTTCTGCGCAGCCCACGAAAATCAGAAACCCTCTTTGCTCTTTGGAATACGGGTAACAACTTTGTATACTTTCTAAAAGAGATTCTTTCACTTATCAAGTCGAATCTATTTTTTTCAGTATAATATTTTTTGGTTAATGGATGACGCCAGAAGTTTGTAAGAAACGAGCGCTTGATTCCATTCAATCAGTAATCAGTTCCAAGAGCAGTAAAGTACAATTTCCTATTAATTACTCCCGTGATATATGCAGAAATTCACTTTGCAATGACTGATGGAAGAAATATGTATTTACAGATTTTTCCAAAAATTTTATATAAAGGTTGTAGTCGAACCTGTTGGTTGCGAGCATATTGCAATTAAATATTAATGGTTGCGTTTGCTGGTCATTCTTCGGTTCTTCCCGGTGCTAAAGCCGTGTTTGTTTCACAGTCCGTTTCTGTCATGCCGAAGAACATTGAGTCTACATCAGTTAATCGCGTTCTCTGAGTCGTAATGGAAAAATTCAACATTCTACCCAAGATCCGAGTTAAATAATTATAAGGCGGCTATTGAACACTTCATCTTTCTGAGACGGATACCAATTTACTTATATTTTTTTTTTGCAATTTAAAGCTACGTCAATCAATTAAATCCGGACCGATTTTATGCAGATCTATTTCAAAATCCCAAACGAAAAATTTCAATTGAAAGGATAATAAATAAATTTAATCACCTAATTGGTCCTACTTAAGTAATCAAGAAAAAAAAACAAAATAAATAATAATAATAATAATAATTTAATAATGTTAGTTTGATAAACTCATGTTATGATAAAAACTAAAGAAAAATTTTTTTTATTAAATACTTTTACAAACAGATCAATACTTGCCTTTAACCATCTAAGTGATTAAATTCAATTATTTTTGCAATTCGTATAATGAAAAAATTATATCTCGAACTTTATCATAGGATATCTATAGTAAAATAATGATTTGTTTTATAATCATTTCAAATCATCGTTTAGAAATTAAAATGAAATTAAAGCTCATATTATTATAAAGGAAAGAAACGTAAGACAATTTATTATAATCGGTCTTGCTTCTCTCTCGTCTGTCTTATTTAACCACAATCTAAAGTTAAGGATTTAATAAAAAATTTCCG